>JAILXH010177098.1:0-12318 GCA_023558415.1 Piaractus mesopotamicus
ACATATATATGGGTGAAAAAAATCCGAACACAAGAATGAAAAGCTGGCTACAAAAAGCGTTTGGAAGCTGTGATAGCAGGTGGTCTAAACTTTTGCACATGCTATAATTAATGTTTTACTTTTTCTATTTTTATGCATTTTTCAAATATAAAGTAACCACATTAGTATTTGCAGGAAATGTTACTCTTTTAAGTAGTGGGCTGCAGAGGTTGTGTATGTCTTTTCACTTCAAAAAAATCAACAAAAAAAGTCATTTATACAACTGCATAAAACAACACAACACAAATTTGTTGCTAGTGATAAGTATTTTGTTTAAACTGTAAAAGTTTTAAGTTTATGGAAAATTAAGTGCAATTACAGTCAGCTGTTTTGTTTTTTTTTTTTTTTTATTTGACCTAAACATTATCATCAATTCAAAGAAGCAGAATACAGACTGCTGTTCTAAAAGCATAATAAGATACAGAGGAAACAAGCAATACAGCACCACATCCATCCCAGAACCAGCTTAATTACAGTAATGACAGCACATCATTATGTTCTAGTGGGTGGTTTCTTGTAGTGTTGTTTTTGCTGTTTGACTGCTTCTGTTGATGCAACACCACAAACATGGGCTGCCAGTTTCCGTGATTCCTGATTGGTGGTTTAAGACACTAAATTATACAACGAATGCCGAAGCGGCAACACAATACATCAGGTAGCTCTGAATAGACAAAAAGTGCGATGCGCGATGGCAGGAATAAATGAAAAGCCTCCAGATTTCAACTCCCCCTCAGCAGCGAGTTAGCCACGGCAGGCCTGAAGTTGGAAACACGCTAGTGTGGGGCAGCAGGTGTGCGAGACGCCATAGTGTCAGTCTCTGTGGACAGACAATTTCAACAGCTATCCCACACACCAACTGTGAGCTTCTACTAGAGACATACTCAGAGTCAGTCAGTGACCTACACAGCACAATAACACTGCAGTGCCTCATATGGACGGAAGATTTACGCCTTTGTTTGTATTCGAGGCATCTTGTGGATTCACATATGGCTGGACATGTCAGTAAACCATGTTACATAGTGAAAATTGAGACTCGTTGTATGGCAAACCATTGTTTTGTCAATATAACGAATATTGGAATTTTATTTTTGTATATATACAGCGGTATGGATAAGATATGAAAACAGGACATGAAGTAAAATAACTACTAGAATCAGATGGCACAAAAAAACATTCAGACACTGTGCAAAATGATGTGCAAATCATTTAACCCCTATATTTAATTGAAAATAGTACAAAGTACAAAGACAATATATCAAAAGTTTAAACTGATAAATTGTATTGTTTTGTGAAAAATAAACAACACTTCTTTTATGAGACCATCTGCTGTAGTTTGAAAAGTGAAATTTTTCCCATTCTTGCTTGATATGGGATTTCAGCTGCTCAACAGTTCGGTGTCTACTTTGTCATTTTTCGTTTCATAATGTGCCAAATGTTTTCAGTGGTGACAGGTCTGGACTGCAGACAGGCCAGTTTAGCACCCAGGCACTTTTACTGCGCTGTCATGCTGTTGTTATACGTGCAGAATGTGGTTTGGCATTGTTTTGCTGAAATAAGCAAGGCCTGACAAAGACGCACTCTGGATGGCAGCATATGTTCCTCCAAAATCTGCATATTTATATATAACAGCATTAATGGTGCCTTCATAGATGCCATGTGCACTAATGCAGCCCCATATCATCAGGGATGCTGGCTTCTAAACCATGTGCTGATAAGCCAGATGGTGCCTCTCCTTTTTAGCTCAGAGGACGTGACGTCCGTGATTTCCAAAAACAAATTCAAATTTGAGTGATTGAATGACAGGACACTTTTCCACTTTGCCTCAGTCCATCTTAAATGAGCTCGGGCCCAGGGAAGGTGGCAGCATTTCTGGATCCTATTTATATATGGTTTCCTCTTTGCATGGTACAGTTTTAACTTGCATTTGTGGATGCAGCGAAAAACTGTGTTCACAGACAGTGGTTTTCAGAAGTGTTCCTGAGTTGTTTGATTTCCACTACAGAATTGTGTCTGTTTTTAATGCAGCCTTTTATAATATTATGTATCATAGATGAAGAAATCCCCAAGTTCTTTGTTATTTTAGGTTGAGAAAGGCTATGGCTCTTTTATACTCTGTCATGTTACTGACCTGTTGCCAGTTAACCTAATCAGTTGTGAGATGTTCCAACCGGTGTTTTTTTTTTTTTTTAGCATTAAACAACTGTAACAGTCTTTTGTTTCCCTTTCCCAACCTTTTTGAAACATGTTTCTGGCATGAAATTCAAGATGGCCGTATATTTTTCAAAAAACAATAAAATTTCTCAGTTTCAACATCTAATGTTGTCTTTGTAGTATCTTCCTTTAAAAATATGGTTTACATGATTTGAATATCATTGCATTGTTTTTTTTATTTCTATTCTGCACAAAGTCCCAGCTTTTGGAAATGGGGTTGTAGGTTTCCAGTGTGGTCCGAAGTATGACTGCATGATGACAGTCTGACTGGATCAAGACTAAAGTTTGGTACAGGTATGTTAGCACAACTGCACTTTATTTTTATAATACAGGTATACATCACTAACATCATCACATCAGTCATTTATGACATCATTAAAAATGAGACAGGATGATGATCTCAGCTAGATTTGTGTCAATGGAGTCATGCATTTGACTACGGCATAAAACCCTAAAATTTAATTTGTTTTTCTTATATAACTGCATACAAAGCAAAGATAAGCACTGTTTGATTGCATTTCCAAAGGTTAGTCACAAGCCACCGGCAGCTGAACGTCACCGGCTGCGTGTGAAGGTGTTCCTGCCTATGAGTTTCAAAGTGAACAGGGATTCACTTATGACTACACAAATGGGAATATCACTTCAGGAACATTGGTATGGCAATTGTGTAGCACAGAACAACCAGTGAGGTTGACTGGCTGACAATTGGACTATAGTGTGAAAAGCTTAAACTATACCCACAGTGCCATCTAGTGGCAACCACCTGTAACTGCTCTGGTCCAAATGTCAGTGATGGGAGAGCCAGTACAGCATCGAACACTATATTTCTTTATGTTTGTATTCAAAAATGTTGTTTTGTCAGTATAAAAGATTTTTTGCAGATTACCCTGTGCTGCCCCATACATACCTGTTGTACTGATGCAGGTGCTGTTCCAGCTCCGTAATGCGTCTGAGTTTGTGCAGGAACCATTTATCAATGGCTGTGAGTTCATGGATCTGGTCCACAGTGACTCCGTCGTGCAGGGCCTGGGAAAAAAATTAACGCATCTAAATTCGCTGCTGAAAATAAGTCAATCAGTGCTCCAACAAAAATCATGAAAAGAGGCCAGTTGTTCAGCAAATTGGGATCTACAACAAATTGTTGGGTCACTGTTAAATGAGGAATAATGGCTCTTGATTGCAAGCTGAGAGCTCGCTGCCTCGGCTGAATATAAAAACAGGGGCCCAATGAGCTGTGGTCCACTGTTGCCGTGAAGAGGGGTCCACTTTAACCGCTGGCCAATCAGCATGCAGCCCTCGCCAGCCTGGCTGTTCAACAGGGGACTTAAGCAGGTCTGAGGGAAATTATGCGCTCAGGGACCAACATGAAATTACAGTGGAGCTATTATTGCAAGGCCAACCTTGAGAGTTATTGATATTTCGTGGCTTGATACAATTTGGACCATTAGTTCTTAATAAATCTGCCAGCACCAATAAATTCATTCAACGCTCATGAAATATTTGGTTTCAAATAGGAACAGGCCACTCTCCTAAAGTGAGGCAGCATTTCAAGGAGACTCTGAAACAACCACAACAACAACAACAAACAACCATCAGACAACAAAAAAACAATGGAATAGTTAGACAGAATGGATACACAAAAATCTGTGAATGTGAACAAATGAGACATCTCTTATTATGTAGTCAATGAATAAGCAAATTTCTGCATGCATTTTGCAACAGATGTTGAGTATAACAGGCATACAGCAACATTACCGAAGGCAACTTCCTCAACTGCCCACTCCATTCCAGACCTTACAAACTTATGCTGAATAATTTTGGAAAACAAAACTACAGGAAAACACTTAGCATTTTTCGGTTTGTCTATAAATTGGACATTATTATTATATCATGTTCAACAATGAGCTGATGCTTAAAACTCAGTAGTGCCATTCAACACGGTTCTAATAGTAAATGCTGCCACTTAAGTGTGCACAAATTGGCTGCTGGCTGAAGTGGAAGAAACTTCTACATAAATTTGTGAGTGATGAGATGTGAGTGGTACCCTGGCAAGGGAGAAAATGCGAGTGCTGGAGGGTACGGCCAGCTCCTGGCGCAGGTCGTACTGCTCACTCCAGGCTCTCTTCAGGGGCAGCCGCGGCACAAAGCCGTCCACTGAGGGGTGGCACATCCGTAGTGCCTTTTGGATGCTCTCCTCGAAGGTGCGACCCACCGCCATTACCTGAGACGCAGGGGGAGGAGGAGGAAGAGGAGGAATACAGGAGAGATGAGGAGAGGAAAACTAAATAGATGGCAGCTGTGAACAGAAATATCGACAGATGTATACAGACTTTGTGTCAGACATATCAGGGATTAGAGTGGTTGTGCGAACATTCATCTACCGGGACTCCTCTGAAGTATTTGTTGACAATCAGCTATTCGAATATAGACTGTAGGACACTGGAATAATAAAAATTAATTAAGTAAGTAAGTAAGTATGACGGAATTGAATGGACTGCATGGACTGCAGAGAATGTTGAGACAGAAGCAGCTGATATTGCATCTCAATTTAAGAGAAAAGACAATGTATAAACAGAGCTGCCAATGGAAATATTTCAAACAAAAATAAGAAAAATTTGTACATAGCAAGCAGTGCAAGTAGGTCAGCTGGTAGTATGTTAAATTACACATGGCTTAAAACACATATACATCCAAGATATATCTCTAAATCCAACGAACATTCAGGTATGGATTAGGGATGAATCACCTCTTACGCTAGCTAAAGAAAAGGAAAAAAGGGCCCCTATCCTACCTATATTTTTCTTGCATTTAATGTTTCCCCCTGAAGATCACTTATGAGGTTTGTGTGGTTCTGTGTACCCATAACAGTCGTCATTCATTTTCACGTTACCGACTTCCAACCTCTCTTTATCTCTTAGTATTAAACAGTGTTTTGTGCCTTTAACCCTGTATTGCACAATGTTGCCTCAGGGCAACATACCCATTTTCCTTACTTTACAATAACATTATACATCTTTAACGACAATGACAGGGTTAACAATAAAGGGAAGAGTTTGAGTAAGTCAATAAAAAGCATGCATTTGGTCTTACTACATCTTAATGGACACTTTTAAACTTCTTTTTTTGTTATGAAAATTTGCAAAAATATGTTTATTGCCTAGAAGCAAGGAAAGCGAACATGACTCTATATCATTTCTTCCCATTGTCGCACAATGATGCCTCAAGGCAACATACCCCAAAAGGACCCCTGCACAATTATTATTCAAAAATAGGTTTTTGAATTTATTAATTAGGTCAAGTTTATGCAAGAAAAGTGAATTGAATTTTTTTCTCATTCAAAAAACTGTGTGGAATGAAACACTTCTTACAATTTCAGCATCAATGGGCAGGACTAAAACGCTGTGGGCTAAATAGGCAGATACATCACAGAAACTGTGAATTGAAAACAGGCTGTTTTTGCAGCTTATTTTCCATGTATAGACTATATAAACTGGGGAAAGAAAGGTATATCAAAACTACATCAAACTCCTACTTCAGAAAAGATATGGGGCCTTAAAATCTTGCTTTTCATTCAAAAGATATAAAATATTTTCTCACTGGGAGAAAAAAGTTGGGATGCCTAAAAACGCAGAACTGCATTTATGGTTTTATTTATTTTAGCTGAAACTAAACGTCCAGGTTAAAACATCCAGTATGTATACGCAGTGAAGATTCAGCCAAAAATCATGAAGAATTTAAACACAAAAATATTTAAATTAGACATTTAAATGGTTTTGAGATGCGAATGAATAAGATTCTGACTAAGTTGTGGCCTAACCTTAGTTGTAACAGCGGTTTGTGTTGTCTATAGCACAGATACAGAGTGTTTTTCTGCGAGTCTCTGACCTCTCCTACGCTCTTCATGGCACTGCCGATCTCTCGGGACATGCCTTGGAAGCGGTCCAGGTCCCAGCGAGGGATCTTAGTCACAATGTAGTCCAGACTGGGCTCAAAGCAGGCAGTGGTCTTCTCAGACACTGCATTCTTGATCTCAGGCAGAGGGATGCCCAGCGCTAGCTTCGCTGCTACAAATGCCAGAGGGTACCTGTGCAAGAGTGAGAGGCAGAGAAACAGAGAAAGGGTTTCATCACCGTAATTATCTCACATATGAGAAGAAAAGCTTCATAATTTATGATACAAAGGACAGTACTGTTGGAATTGTAGTTACTGGACACCAGATCGATGATATCTAGCTGGTTTTATGTTTAACGCATTACTGAAGACTGAATATCCTTCCTACATTAGCTTTGTGAGGAAACGAGACCCTCCTTTGCACTTTTTTAATAAGCAAAAAGAATCTATTCTCTTACTCCATGCAATTTTGCTTCCTTTATCTTCTAGGCTCTCAAGATTGATATTTATTTCTAAATATACAGATTCATTTCACACTAAACAGCAAGAATGGTGGGTGGGTGTTTTCAAAGTCTGGCTTCCAATGTGTTCAACGTTTGGCAGGAGCTATTTCTCAACATTCCTGCGACAACAAACACAAAACCAGAGATGGTGTGAATTGGTGACTTCCAACGCAACTTTCAGAAACTTCTGTTTCACAAGTGAAGCTCAAACAACGCCAACTGCATCCTTTATTCACATTGTTGAACCACATTCAGGTGAAGAAACGGAGCGTCCTCCCGTTTAGCAGCCACGGAGATTAGAGAGCACTGGAATAACTAGCAGAGTCATCAATTCTGAACAAGATGCCTATTGAATGCCTGTTTGCCTATCGAAGTTATTTCACTTGTGGTGGAACTTGGCTCCATTCAGTAAATCAGCGGAACTGACTATAAAAACACATCATTAACCCTCTATTGCACTATGTTGCCCCAGGGCAACAAACCCATTTTCCTCACTTTACAATAACATTATCCATATTTAAAGACAATGAGGGTTAACAATAAAGGGAACAGTTTGAATGCGTCAATAAAAAGCATGTTCCTGGGCATACTGTCTCTTAAAGGGCATATTCAAACCTCTAACATTCAGTATCAATTTTTTTTGTTATGAGAATTTGCAGAAATATGTTTGCTGCCTAAAAGCAACATTTTGTGACAGTGGAATGGATTTGACCAGTCACAAGCCAGATCTCACCACTTCAGGGAACACGGCTCTGTATCATTTCTTCCCATTGTTGCACAATATTGCCTCAAGGCAACATATTCCAAAATGACCCCTGCATACATTATTTTTAAAACATAATTTTTTTAAAAAGTTTTCATATTTAATAATCATGTTCATTTTATGAACGAAAAGTGAATCAAATATTTTTTTTTTAATTGCTCTCATAACACGTGCAGTAGAGGATTAAACAAAGATCGCTGCCATCTAAGTAAGCAAAAAAAAAAAAAGACTCGCCTGTCTTCTTATCTAACAAGCACTATCACATCTGTCTCTCAATGCGTTTTGGATGTCCATCATAAAAAGGGACGTATAAACGTGTAAACTGGAATATTTTGAACAAACTTACTTAAAATGATGGATAATTATGAAATGTAAATATTGTTGTTTTTAAGGGTAGTACTGAGAACGAGTATTCGAGTACTCGTTTGGAAACACCAAAAGGGAACTGTCTTTAAGCAATATCTTACCCAGTGGCTTTAGAAGCCAGTGCTGAGCTTCTAGAGAGCCGGGCATTGACTTCAATGATGCAGTACTCCAGTGAGGACGGGTGCAGGGCATACTGGATGTTGCACTCACCCACAATGCCCAGGTGACGCACCACTTTAATGGCCGTCTCCCGCAGCATGTGGTACTCCTCGTTGGACAGCGTCTGGCTGGGTGCCACCACGATGGAGTCACCTTAGGAAGGTAGCAGTGAGGACAGATATTTCACCAAAGCTGATATTACATGTCAGCTGGACATCTCTTATGTGAAATATGGTGAGTCAGCATCTAGTGAGGGATCTGCTGTTTATGGTCCTGATCCTCTGGAAATACTGCACTGTTTTGACCTCTTGTATTTATTCACACTGTAGAAAATTTTACTTCATTTTGATGATTCACAAAATCAAATTTGCACAATTCTCCACTTATTCCAGAAGTAAGTAATCAGCCAAGACATGCTTTAATGTCCAAATTGTGCCTCTTTAGTTTTACACCGGAGCTATGAGGCTGGCATTGCTAACATAACACTAAATATCAATAGACACCCAAACCTTGTCTGTAAATGCATACTCAAAACTTCTCTCAATCCACTCAGACCGCATCCAGGTCTTCATTAAGGCTCCTGACGCTGTTCAGGGCACAATGTGACTTACTGTGAACTATAAAAATAAAGTCCCAAATTGCGGTATGAGCAGATCGAGAGAAGTTGTAAAAAGATTCGGGTGACTATTAACTTCTTATGTTTGTTAGCAACATTAGTATCATAGCACCAACTTTAAACTAAAGAAGCAAAAATTGGATACCAAACATGTCTTAGCTGATCGACTTCATCTGGGAAAATGGGAAAATTGTGTACTTTTGATTTTCCACCAAACCAGTCCTTTAACTAACTTTTACCAAATATCTATTCAACTCAGCTTAAACAAATAGTTTACTGAAAAATCTAATTTACACAATTTTCCCCTTGTTCCATTAGTTTAGTCAAAAGTTTGCTTCTTTAGTATTTAAATCTGCTTTTTTTTAGCTTCCTGAGCTTTACAATGCCTAGGTGACACAAAAAAAGGGAGATTTTCTCATGGCAACAGCAGTTTGTGTTTACATGGGTCCCAAACTTGTGCAGAAAGGAGGGCGTGAGAACATGTGCCTGTTTAAGAGATAATGAACAGAAAGCTGCACCTGTGTGAATGCCTAAGGGGTCAAAGTTCTCCATGTTGCAGACAGTGACACAATTATCAGATACGTCTCTGACCACTTCGTATTCCACCTCCTTCCAGCCCAACAAAGATTTCTCCACAAGGATCTGACTGCTCATGGCCAGAGCCTGCAGCAAAACAGAGACAGAGAGCAAAAAACAGACATCAGACTGCACAGTGGTTCCAAAGCCAAGTACTGAGGACCATATTTTGTTTACTTCTTGCTGTTATGCATCAGCTTATAAAGGGCTTGATAGGTTGATTAGCTGAATTAGGTGTGTTAGATTAGGGAAAACACAAAAACATGCAGCACATCAGGTTCCTAGTAATTTAATTAAGCTAACAGCAAATGAAACAATGCTAACATGTTATCTTTAATGTGTTTTTCGGCCTTGTTAGCATTCTCAGGTGAACGATTCCTTTAACGCAGGGGTGCTCAATCCTGGTCCTGGAGATCTACCATTCTGCAGAATTTAGCACCAACCCTACCATACCCGATCCAGGTAATGAAGGCTTTCAGAGGCATCTGAATATCAGAGCCAGGTGTGTTGGATCTGAGTACTCCAGGGCAGCAGATCTCCAGGACCAGGACTGAGCAAGCCTGCCTTAACAGTGACCGAAAAGAGCAGACAGAACCCGCGTGGAATTACAAATCAGAGATAAAATGACAGTCTCGAATGAGGGTGTGATATACAACATGGCCAAAAGTATGTGGACATCCCTTCTAATTATTGAGATCAAGTGCTTCAGCCATACCCATTATTAACAGGTGTATAAAACCAAGCACATAGCCATGCAATCTCCATAGACAAACACTGGCAGTAAAACGGGTGGTACTGAAGAGCTTAGGGACTTTAAACATGACACTGTCATAGGATGCCACCCTTGCCAGGTTGTGAAGTTTCTGCCTTGCTACTTCCACCCCAATCAACTGTAAGTGTTACTGTTGTCAAATGGATGTGCCTAGGAGCAAGCTCCTCCATGAAACGGTAGGCCATTGACTGTTAAGGCGCATAAAAATCACCCATCACTCCCTACAGAGTTCCAAAACACTGCTAGAAGCAACATCAACACAAAAACTGTGCATTATTAGTTTTAATTAAATGGGTGTCCATGGCAGAGCAACTGCACAATGCCAAGCGTTGACTGGAATGGTGTAAAAAAACACCACCAAGGGGAAGGTCCTTTCCTGTTCCAGCATGACTGTGCCCCACTGCATAAAGCAAGGTTTAAAGAGACATGAGTTGATGAGTTTGGTGTGGAGGAACTCCAGTGGCCCTTACCTCAACTCCACTATACAACTTTGGGATGAACAGAAACATTGGCTGCAAGCCAGGCCTTCTCATCCAACATCAGTACCTGAACTAACAGATGCTCTTTTGACTAAATGGGCACGAATTCCCCCAGACACACTCTGTTATAGCTGCCAAGGGGAAGCCAAGTCCATATCGATGCCCACAATTTTCCACTGTGATGTCCAACAAGCTCGTATAAACGTGACTGTCAGGTGTCCACATACTTTGGGCCATATAGTGTATGCATCAACAAGAATGCAACAGGGCTGATGAAAACACTACCAAACATCAGCTGTAAAAATACATGAAGACAACAAAAAAATGATACGTATCATAACATCTAATTTTTCTGGGGGTTTCATAATGATCAGACATTTCACCCTCAAAACAGCAGCGACACATTTAAATTAACTAAATAATAAAATAAAAAATTAATTCAACATTTATTGTACATAAGTGCATCCAGCAAAGTCCAGATTCGAACTTGAAATCACTTAAGAATGGGGCAAAACTCTTTATCACTTTCAAGTAATGACAATAACCATGACGTGCTCATAAAAAAGCATTGTTATGTAATTCACTGCGATAAAATTACTATATTGTTTTCACCCACCCAAATTTGTTATCAACCACTCGTTTCAGACACTTGAAGACTCTCACCTTGCGTGCCGTTTCTTCCAGCTTCTGTTTGTCGGCACAGAGGCCTGAGCCCAGTCCTCCTAGAGCATAGGCTGAGCGTAACATCACCGGGTAGCCAATTTCATCTGCTGCCTTCAGAGCGTCTACCACCTACAGGTAAACAGCGATCATTACAATGTATGACTGTAGGTAAATATCTGCTTTTTAAAACAGATAAAGTAGGAAATCTGACATTTGATCAAAGGGAATACACAGATAAAAGCTGTACAAGCTGAGAAAAACTAATTCCTGATTTGTTTAAGGTATTCTAAGCCAATGTTAGATTTAGTGTTGAGAGTGTGAAATATTTAATAACATTTCTTTGAAAAATTAAGTGAAATTGAACAAAACATTATAGGATTCTGTCTCACCGACTCCACTGCGATACTGGGGGCGATCTTCTCATTAATCTCCATTAATTTGTCAGCAAACAGCTGTCTGTCCTCTGTGGCCATGATGGACTCAACAGGTGTGCCCAATACCTTCACCCCATACTTCTGCAGAACGCCGCTCCGAAACAGCTCCACTCCTGACAATACAGACAGAAACACAACAGGTAAGTTGTTCCACAAATACACTGACTCTAGAAACACTGCTAAATTTTCTATTAACTTTGCAGGGACAGTAATGGATGCACATAGATAGTTATTATTAAATAAAATATATAAATATAATATTTTTCAAATATAATTCATATGACAGGTTTTTCTAAAATTTTGAACGGCAGTAGTTTATACAGATGTTTCTGAAATAGTATGAAGTCACTTTACTGCGAGTGACTCACCACAGTTGAGTGCAGTCTGTCCCCCCATTGAGAGCAGGATGCCATCAGGCCTCTCGGCTTTGATCACCTCTGTCACAAACTGAGGCGTGACAGGCAGGAAGTAGACCGAGTCTGCCTGCTTAGTGCCCACCTCATTAGTCTGCACTGAAGCAATGTTTGGGTTCATCAGCACAGTTTTCAGGTTCTCCTCCTGCACAAATAAGCACATTTTGTATGTCTCTGGTCGAACGCAACACACTTAATGAGCAAAAAGAGAATTTGCTTAAATTAATAATTATACACAATCAAAAAAGGCATGTTAACAACTAGGGGTGCGGGGGAAAATCGATTCTTAGATGCATCGCGATGCGGACGTGAACGATTCTTAATGGATTTACAAATGTTAAAAATCGATTTTCTAAATATTTATAACGTAATGCTGACGGAACGCAAAAGGCGGAACTTGGAAGTGGGTAAGTGCAGCGCCCGGACAGTCTGT
>JAILXH010177099.1:0-14434 GCA_023558415.1 Piaractus mesopotamicus
ACACACACACACACACACACACACACACACACACATACACACACACACACACACACACACACACACACACACACACCTTTTGTTCATGTGTGTGGCTGCAGGAGTGAATGTTTGTAGAACTTGTGTCTTTACAAATCCTGTGCGCAGTATGTTTGTGTGTTTTTGCATGCCTGACTCGGTGTGAATGAAAGCAGGGTTGTATGGGTCATTGGTCAAGTGTGTCAGATCAGTGTGCATCATCATGCATCAGAGTCAGGATTACAGAGTTAAAATGTCAAAGTGAAATTAAAGATCAAATTGGGACAACTTTTGGATTGCTCACCGAGCAAAGTACTCTTTATATAATGCACTGATGTGTCAAATGCTGCAGTCTGTCTTCTACGTGGTGTATATTCAGTGAACTATATGCTACCCACAAAAAGGTGTTATCTATTTTATTTAAGCTTATCAAATGCCTACAGTTACATATACAGTACATATTGTACAGATACGTTATTTATATATTTCTTGGAGCAAATATGCTGAACACTGATGACTAAATGACTGGAAGCTGAACTGAACCGGAGAGCTGTGGCGTTTTGTGGCGCAACGATGCCCCCTGGTGGTTTTTAGGGACCACATATTCTCGGGTGGGACGAAAATCAAAACTTTAAAAAAAAAAAAAAAGACTTAAATTAAAAAAAAATCCGTCTGCTCCTCTCAAAGAAGACAATGGGTCTCATTCACCAATATCGTCCTAAGTTTTTTTTTAATTTTGTTTTTAAAAAAGGTCTTAAGAAAGAGTCTGTGTCAGATTCATGACGTGTTATTGAGAGCGCGTAGACAAGAAGTATGAGGTATTCTATTATGCATGTATAAAATATATACATAATCAGCCTATCGCAACATATTCTTGATGTTTTTTTGATGTGGACTATGTGGTTTTAGGACAATGTACTTGAGAGAAATGCAACTTAGTTGGTGAAAAAGAAGCAGCCTCGTATAACCAACGACAGGAATCCGGCTATGATCAGCCAACCCGTATAGCAAAAAAAATTACTGACCCATTAATTAAACCGACAAGCAGTAGTGTACTGAAAAAAACGCGATATTATTCCAAATGGGCTTCAAACTTTGACCATTTCTGCTGGAGCTGAGGAGAACCAGCAGCCCAAACTGACGTGTCTCAGAGGTCTGAGAGATGACGTGTCGCTGAAGAGCCTCTCTCTCTTTTTGCTGTGAGGCAGCGGGGCTGATGCCACACAAGCTCTGCTGATCCACTTCACTGGGACCATAATCCGACCGGGGCACGGACAGAGCACACCATGGCTAGTGAGTTTTGCAGTTTATTTTATGTTCTTTGATATACGTTCTGCAGCAGTGTGTCTTTTATTGCTGATTCACGGGAACAGTACTGCTTGACCCGTTTATATCTCACAGGCCTCTTTGTGCTTTCCACTAATACAGCTAACGTTAGGTTCAGTGAGCTGGCTGGCTGGCTAGCCGGTTAGCTACCTAACGGCATTAGTAACTTAGCCTAACTGTTGGCATTCCTGCTTTCCAAAGAGCAGCTTCTTTTTCATGTGACTTTTAAAAATACTCGCTGACTTAAGAGCGCATTTCTATTGGGCACCGTTTAAGTTGTTGGCCTTTACCATCTGTACTTAGATGAAACAACCCCAGCTAGCTAACAGCTAGCTAGCTTGCTAACTGTAGTTGCAGATCCGTTAACGTTACGTTACTGTCTTGCTAAATTTAGCGTTATTTGTATTACAGCTGTCATGGGCGCTAATGTAAACGGCTATATTATTTTACTGTAACTGCATACAGTTCGGTTTTTACGTTGGCTTATACTGTTAGAGAGTCATTGAATGGGACAAGCTGGGCAGGGTAGTTGGCTAGCCGGCTGTCTAGTGATGACGTTGCATGAGAAGCTCTGGGAATCTCCAAGCAGTAAACAGCTAAACCTGTAAAGGAAAGATGCACAGGGAAGTTCATGAATGGAAAAGTTTCCCTACACTGGTCTTACATGCTTCTGTGCTTCTGTTCCATTTAATCTTTTGCAGTTAAATTTTTGGAAGTGATAAAACCCTTCTGTGCAGTATTACCCGAGATCCAGAAACCAGAGAGGAGGGTATGGACTTTTCTCCTTTTCTCTTTTGTTCTGTGACTTGTTTTCTAAATCGTACATGCATTTTGGATAGTTTTTTGTAACTGCTTTTTCTCTTACAGATCCAGTTTAGAGAGAAGGTGCTATGGACAGCCATCACCCTATTCATCTTTCTGGTGTGCTGCCAGGTATGTTTGCTTTACTTTGATTCTCACGCACTATCAATGCAAATAATGATGTCTGGGTGTTTGAGTTGTGCACTTAGGCTTTCATATCTAGTTTTCACCTTGAAACATGTAGTAATATTTTGTTAGTACACTGTTCAACCACTAACATTTTTTTTTATTAATCCCTAGATTCCCCTCTTTGGTATCATGTCATCAGACTCTGCAGATCCTTTCTATTGGATGAGAGTCATTCTTGCTTCCAACAGAGGTATGCCGATCATTTTTTCACAGAAACCTTATTATTATTCTGTGAAACTTTATTAATAATAAGAAACCTTATTATTAATAAGGTTTTACAGAAACCTTATTATATCAAGCATTGGAACTGCAAATAATTCTACATGTATTAGCTCTTCCACATTGTTAGAAAAGTTGTCATCAATATATGGGTACTCAGCTTTCAGTGTAATTATTGTATTGTGGTTTATTGGTATATAATTGCATACACGTTTTCTACTGCAATAGAGTATTGACTGCAGATGTAATTTCATGGTCTATGTTACAGGTACTCTGATGGAGTTGGGTATCTCTCCCATCGTTACCTCTGGACTGATCATGCAGCTACTGGCCGGAGCTAAAATTATTGAGGTCGGAGACACACCGAAGGACAGAGCACTGTTTAATGGAGCTCAGAAACGTATGTAATTGCTTCTTGCAGACACACTCATAAAACCACTCTGTTCTCAGGACACTCAGTGTTATTATGATGAAATTTGTCATGTCAGATTGGGTACAACTTGGACTTGAGTAGGAGTGTAATAGCTTGTTTTCTCTTGCTTATTTTCCCAACAGTGTTTGGAATGATCATTACCATTGGACAGGCTATTGTGTATGTGATGACTGGCATGTATGGAGACCCTTCAGAGATGGGTGCTGGGATCTGTCTGCTCATCATTATTCAGGTATGATAAATTTCTTTTTTTTAACTCTGTTCTGCTTCGCACTACCATGCCAACCTGTATTGACCCCTAGAAGCTTGTGCTATGAACTACGGAAGTTTCACATTCTACTTGCATAAGCTTGTCAGTTGTCTCTGCTGTCTGATTGAGTACCGTGTGGCAGCATTCAACTCTCTTCAGTCTTATTTTGCGTAATGAGCACTGTTGTTATGGAAACCACCTATTCTGTTGTATCCAATAATCAGCATACTTTGACAAGAAAGCTGTTCCTGGAAGTAGATTAAAATTGATTTGGACCTTTTTTTTTTAAAGACTAGGGTTAGGCCAAAAGAAAGAGCTTGGATATTTTTACACCATGTTCTTGAGTGCTGTCTATTTTTGTCTTGTTTGAAGTAACTGTCTGTAATGTGCATCGACTATCTTTTCTCTGTGTAGCTGTTTGTGGCTGGTCTGATAGTACTCCTGCTGGATGAGCTACTCCAAAAGGGCTATGGTTTGGGCTCAGGCATTTCTCTCTTTATTGCCACAAACATCTGTGAGACCATTGTATGGAAAGCCTTCAGCCCAACTACAGTCAACACAGGCAGAGGTATGCACCAACATCCTCACACCTAGTGCCCAACATGCAGGGACCTGCAGCATATGCACAAAAGAAACAGTTCTTAAGTGTTTAAGGGCTGCTTTCGAACACAAAAATGGAATTCTAAGGCATTTCTACAGGTCTGACATTTCTTATGCTTGTCCTTTTCCGTTTGTGAGCTAAAACAGTGATCTGTTAGTTTAGCCTTGTCTTATCAAAGTCAAACTGGTGGACAGTGATAACCTTTAAATGTCATTGTGCAATATGTTAACAGACTTGTAATTTATTTGTAATCCTTTTGCAGGTACTGAGTTTGAGGGTGCCATCATTGCTCTGTTTCACTTGCTTGCCACACGTACTGATAAAATACGTGCTTTGAGAGAAGCTTTCTACAGGCAGAACCTGCCCAACCTCATGAACCTCATCGCTACCATCTTCGTCTTCGCCGTGGTCATATACTTCCAGGTCAGTAGATGATTGTTTCTGCTGCATACGCACTCTTGATGAATGACCATTTATCAATTGATATTTGTTTTTTAAGCAATTATCCAATTTAGTCCTGAAGTTGTTGTGATGGCTAGCTAATTATGGGACTAAACAATTTCTGTGCTTCTCCCTCAGGGCTTCAGAGTGGATTTGCCCATCAAGTCTGCACGTTACCGTGGTCAGTACAACACATATCCCATCAAGCTCTTCTACACCTCCAACATTCCCATCATCCTGCAGTCTGCTCTGGTGTCCAACCTCTACGTCATCTCTCAGATGCTTTCCACTCGATTCAGTGGCAACTTCCTTGTTAACCTGCTGGGAACCTGGTCTGTAAGTAACCAGTCTTGGTTTCTAGCATTTAATGATGTTCTCACTAGTATGTTTTTCTTCTCATGAAGGTAACAGATAACTGTATGCCTAAAGCATTGTAATGAGATTCGGGGCGTGTTTTAACAGGACACTTCAAGTGGAGGGCCAGCTCGTGCTTACCCAGTAGGTGGTCTGTGCTACTACCTCTCCCCTCCAGAGTCATTTGGCTCTGTGCTAGAAGACCCAGTCCATGCTGTCATCTACATTGTCTTCATGTTGGGATCCTGTGCCTTCTTTTCAAAGACGTGGATTGAGGTTTCTGGATCTTCTGCCAAAGATGTGAGTGTAATAGTTTTCTTGAAGTATGTGGAGATCATTTGTGATACTGTATCTAAACTAGCTCAGTTTGTGTTGTGTTTATAATGGTGTGGGTCAATGTCTTTCTGATTGATAGGTGGCAAAACAGCTGAAGGAACAGCAGATGGTGATGAGGGGACATAGAGACACCTCCATGGTTCATGAACTCAACAGGTAAAGCAAACTGACCGCCTCTTATTGCACAATGTTGTGTTGTACTGTAGTGAATTAAAGAATATAGAAATAACATTTTGTTCTGTTTTTTATAGATACATCCCCACAGCTGCAGCATTCGGAGGACTGTGCATAGGTGGTCTCTCTGTTATGGCTGATTTCCTGGGAGCCATTGGCTCAGGAACAGGAATTTTATTGGCTGTCACAATCATCTACCAGTACTTTGAGATCTTCGTTAAGGAACAGAGTGAAGTAGGCAGTATGGGTGCTCTGCTCTTCTAGGAAAGCCCTCCACAATCACACAAGACTGACACAACCTCCGTTCTTTACTATTTTCTTTTTTTTTTTATTCCATTTTTGTTTTATCATGTGGACACAATCAGTGCTCTGCCTCTCAAAGGCAATTGCATAATGCATCCTTTTTCCCAGATAACCTGCACATCACACCAGCAGGCTGGATCTTGTTTTTTTGCCTGTGGGGAAAGTAATTGGCAGCATGATGTCCCAGCATTCAGCATGGGAATGTACTCGTCTCTTGTTCATGTCATAGGAAGTCCCATTTTCTTCATCTCTTCAGCCAGTACACTTCTTGCTGCGTGTTTAATCATGTTTCTGATGGTTAAAAGCACAAATGGTTAATGTTCTGGAACTGGCTGACCCCAGTGATGTGGACGTATGCAGCGTGTGTTGGCTCTGTCAACCTAAAATTTAAACCAGTGCCAGTGTGTGTGATCAGGTAACCACAGTGTCATGCCATGGAGACTGTTAATTGATCCGTTGTAAATAAAAGTTTTTTTGACAGAATTTCTGAGGTAATAGAGGTGTTTCTGCATGTTCATCTGTAACAGACAACATACCCAGTTCTTCAGGGGAACTTTGCCTGGAGTTGCAAAGAAAAGATGACTGTGTCTTGCCCATTTCAGGTCATTGTAAGCTCTAGTTTGGATGCTTACTAGACAGATGATTGTAAAAATGGAAGAGCACCTTGTACTTCTGGGATACAGTTCTTTCAGTGGCTTTGATTTATTTTTTTCATCTAGCTTGTCTGCTTTGTCAAGTCACAGTGAGAATGTTCTTATTGGTAAGAGATTTTTAACACTATTATTGTTATTTTATTATTATTAAATAATAATTTTTTTTCTGTATTATCTATAGTATTACAATACAGGGTGTTCTGCCTACACTTTGGAGCATTGTTTACTGCACATAGCAAGATCTGCCTCACATCATCCTCTGACTTATTTGGGTACAAGAACAGAACGCTACCCTAAGCAAAAGAAATTAATGTTTCAATAAAAGCCTTTAAATAATCTAATTCTTGATAGTCACATTTATTTATTTTTTTAAAGATCATTACAGAAAAATGCAATCTTTAAAAATTATCTTTTAGAAAAAAATGTTACTTGTGTATTTCTACTATGTGTATTTCTGTTTGTCATGTAGAAATTCTTACAAATAACATGATTCAAACCAGCTGTAAACACGAAGATGTGTTCTTTTAAATAACAAAACTGATAACCGTACCTCAGGGAATGTGTTTGGGGGATGTATTACAGTAGGCAAGATAATAATGTAATAAAGTGTATTAAACAGTAATAAAATGTATAATCAACAATTATTTTCACATTTTGTTTGGAATGGCACAATGCCAGACAGGTTTTCTGTGTTTCCAGTCTAGTGAAGATACAATTGACAATGAAAGAAACAGCACCTTGCCTAATTGCAACCCTAGTCCTGGAGTACATTCTACTTTGCACATTTTAGTATTTTCCCTAGTACAAACACACCTGACCAAATAATCAGCTTTTTAACAAGCCCTTCCTAAGTTAAAGTGGGCGAGGGTTATGGCAGGAAAGCACATATGCAGTTATTTCACAAAGCAGGATTTCTCAGTTAGCCAGATAACTTAAGCCCAAAGTCACACCTGTCCAATTGCAAAAGAGCTGAGGAACATTCTTATTAGACAATCATCTTTGGGCCTAAGTAATTTGGATAACTGCTTTGTAAAATAACCCCCAGGGTTGGGAACCTCTTTGTTATTGTATAGTGTATAATTGTGGTTAATAGTTACTGTTTTTATATAAACAATAACATTATAGTGACACACAAAGGTGGTTAGCAAAGTTATTTATCCATATGTCCAAACAAAGACCCTAAAACATCACTAGCATTTTAGCACAAAATAAGCCTGGCACATATACGCACTTCGAGCACTGGATAATGTGCAAATGGACAGAGAAATAGTCTAAAATGTCTGCAGCTCGAGGCCCGATGTGTGAAAATGAAAATGGTTTTTTTTTATAACGCTAGCTGGGAGAAGTCCTTATATGACATTTGTCTGGTTTTATGTGCCAAAACATTTGTAATTTATTTTAACCTCTCCTCAGTTTTAGGCTGTCTCTGCTACTTGCCATATATGTAGTTGACGTCTGTTATGATTGGCTGCTGTGTGTGTGTGTTAAAGAGCAATCCGGGCTGGGCGGGGCTTAACTGCTATAGGCTCTTTAGGTTGTTTTCTGTGACAACACAAAACAATAAATTCATTTCGAGCCGAATGTTCAGTTTCACGCCCATATAAGCACTGTGTGGACTCGGGAGTGCATAGTGCGTCTTGAAACTTTAACAATATTTACAAACCACGTCACACTAGTATGTAAATATTGTTACTAGTAGACACTGTGTAATTTAAAAACGTGAGGAAAACTTGGTTTTCGGTGATATGGGCCCTTTAAGTAAGTTCGAGGCCATTTTGTCGTCCTCCTTTGGTCCCTGACTTCACTGGTCTTCTGTCTGGCTGAGCGGGTGCTGATGCAGCAGGAAGGCAAGGGTTTGGTGCGGGTGGGTTCATGCGTCGTCGGAGTCTAACAATTCGGGGACAAAAAACATCTACCTGACAGCGACAAGGTAAAACGATTATAAGTTATCACATGAAAACAAATTCCCCGATGTAGTAGCTGACGTTGCGTACTTTTACAGTATCGACCACTGACTGCTGGAGGGCATCATCATTAGCTAACATAGCTAACATTAGTTATCAGGTTCTGCCAGTTACTGAGCACTAGCGCCGATTTACGCCTATTTAGCGTTAGGTTATGTATTTTTGGTAGTTTTACGCAGTAGTTGTAACGTTAGTTTTAGTGGCTTGGTAATCAGTTGAGTTAGTTTATTAACCTCACCGCAATGGTGAACAGCTTGACATGTACGTTATAGCTAGCCAACATGGCTTGAATAAGTAATCGAATTTGACGTTAAATGATCGATATATTAACCTAGATATGCAGCTAAACACCCCAGCAGCGATTTTATTAAGTATGGTTATTCTGTGTTTTACCAATCAAATGTTTTTATTTGCCAGCTGACGCTACTGTAGCTAGCTAACCCAGGTTAGCTAGCTAGTTAGCTGTTACATGGACTGTCTAGGTTAACTGAACGCTAGCTTGTTAGCTAAGATAGCTAAGCTGGTGGTAACAAATAATGCTAACATCAGCACGTTTAAAGGGGCAATCCAGCCAAAGATGAAACATGTAACCATCACTACGTCTGTTGTTGAAATGCCTTCTCGCCTCTTATAATGGTGGCACGATTGTCTCGAGAGTAAGATATTCCCATTAAAGACCAGGAAGTCCCTTTATGATGATGTATCTTGAAGGAAGGACTTTTGGGCTTACGCCTGAGGACGAGCTGTTAGAATTTTTTTAGCTAGCTGTTTAAAGGAGGATGAAGTCAGTCAGTTAACGTTACTGCTAGACGAATATTATGTCCATAGCCTCTACATTAGTGCACTTGCAGTCAGAATTTCTTTGTTGCTCTGGGGGGCGATTCCCAGTGGTTTTACGACATATTTGCATAATGCATGCTGGGTATTGTAGTGAGAGGGCATTGGGTCCTATTCTCCAGCCGCTGTTAAGAAGAAATTTCTTCTAAAAACCCACTTATGAAGTTTTTATGAAGATTCTGACATTGACCAATGTTATCTTATTTGCGATTTGTTCATAGGTAAGAACAGAATGTACAAACACTCGAGCACAAAGGTGCAAACAGTTCTGCTGTTTAATAACACGTCATGAATCTGAAGTAGGCTTTTTCTTAGGACCTTTCTCAAGAGCAAATTTAAGAACAACATTAGAAAGATATTGGGGAATGAGGCCCATTGATGGACAAAAACACAAAAAGGATTCAAAAATGTGAATTCTGTTAGACTGATGAGGCCGAGGAATACAGTGCTGCGCTACAGAGTATCACATGACAAATAGCATTAAATGTTGTTTTAGGCCAGAATGCCTTTAGCAGCCGGTGCCTGGGGCACAGTGTGTTGCTCAGTACACAAACTGTGGAGAATGACCCCAGTTCTTAGTAAACCAGATTTAAGGTCTTCGGCTTGTATCAGCTGAACTGTTCTTGTGCATCATTGGGATTGCTGTCTGTCTGAGCAAAGTTCATTGTCTGTCTAACCTGTGCCTTCTGTACAAGCCTGTATAATTATGAAATATAACTAGACGTAGTTATTCTTGGTTCTGTACACTAAAATTGAGTTTGTGTCATAGGTTGATTGAGTTGGTCTTCTCAGCACCACTCCAGTAAACCATGGCTGAACCCGAACTTCTGTTGGACTCCAATATTCGCCTGTGGGTCGTCTTGCCCATTGTGTTCATCACCTTCCTTGTTGGAGTAATTCGACATTACGTCTCAATTCTGCTGCAGAGTGACAAGAAACTCACACTAGAACAGGTTTCTGACAGGTAACTCAATTATTAGGCTCGGCTGCTGTGTTCATCTAGTGTTGTCAGAAAGCTACATAAGATAATTCACAAAGAAAGTGAAGAATGATCTACTTGTTACTCATTTCCTTTGCTCTTAGACCAAGGTTGCACAACTCTGGACCAACTCTGGCTGGTGTCCTGTTAAGTGTGGACTGTATACTAGGAAAACTACTAAACTGTACTGGACACCAGCACTCCATAAGTGGAGTTGGGCACCTCAGTCTTAGACTAAAACCTGTCTTCTTGGCCCTGTAAAATTTCCCACAGCTTCCAGCTCATCTTGAACCAAGCCATTAAAAACACTAAAGCTGGACTGGCTGGGGGGTCCTGAGGACTTGTTTGAGAACCACTGTCTTGGACTGACCACAAGGACTGTGAGCATTACCAGTAGAATAAACAGACTGTCATTTCTTTCATGAGTTTGAAAAGTAATCTGACAATTTGACCACTGACCATTTTATTCATTAATTGTGAGTGGTTAAAGCCAAGTGGGATGCTGTGATGATGAGTCCTTTCTTCTTTCTTGATCAGTGGATCAGAAGCAGCCAGTTTGAAGCTGCTTGACCCAATAGTGACCGAATAATCTATTTGGTAATGCTCTAGGGCAATGACCACTTCAGTATTTCCAGAGTCCTCCACTAACTGCTGAGCTTAGGTGTATCACAGGAAGAGACACCAGTCTCTGCAGTTCTATGACTTTCCAGGAGTAGAATAAACCTGCTGTGTGATTTTTGGCTCAGTAAAACCTAAGAATTTTTAAATGTAACTATGTTTATTTCTTGTTTTGCCCCTTATCCATGTCTGTAAATTGTGTGCTCTGTTCAATATACAGCCAGGTTCTCATAAGGAGTAGAATATTGAGGGAAAATGGAAAATACATTCCCAAACAGGTGAGCTCATTATTTAATGATTTTTTTTTTTTTAGATTCTGTCCTCATAATCATTTTTCAGATAACTTCATGAGTTTTTAACTTGATGAGTTTTTGACTTCAGAAATTCAGTGCCATTCTGCCCTTTGAAATGTTGGTTAAACTAACCTCAGGGATAGGAAAAACAGATTGACTAATGGAAAGTATTATACATCATATTCATTTTAAGAGTGTTCTTCATTTTGTTTAATAGTCCTTCTTAATGAGGAAATTCTACTTCAATAACCAAGACGATGGATTCTTTAAAAAGACAAAAAGAAAGGTGGTGCCTCCTTCCCCAATGACTGGTAAGCGCTGTTATTTTATGCAAGGCTAATTCATTACTTACCATACATCTTATGTTTTCTTTTTTGTGGTATTCACATACCTATGATCAGTCTGTAACAGTTTTGAAGAACTGTTGATTTAACCTGTGTGTTTATCAATTCAGACCCCAGTATGTTGACAGACATGATGAAAGGCAATGTGACAAATGTCCTTCCCATGATCCTTATCGGTGGCTGGATCAACTGGACCTTTTCTGGGTTTGTCACAAGTAAGGGATTTTTGGCTTTGATCATAAAAGAATATTCTTACTATGAAAAATAGCAGCTGGATACAGGGTGGTGGCCATTTGTTGGAAGAAAAGCTTGGTAAAACCATGCAATAAGTTGTACAAAAATTTTACATGGATAGTTTTTTTTTTTTTTACATTGATAGTTTTCATTCCAGTTGAGACAGGAGCATGTTTACCATAGTGTTATAGTGTTATATCACCTTTCCTTTTAGCAACACTTAGGCTAATAAATGTTTGGAGACTGAAGACACAAACTGATCCAGTTTTGAAAGCTTCATTTTATATTCTTCAGTGGCTGTGTTTACATGCAAAGATATCTACATGAACGCAATCTGACTGAATACATTCCAATTATAAATTAAGACAGGTGTTTATATGCTAACTCTACTCAATAATGTGAGGGAAAATCTCCGTTTACATGCACACTACAAAATCAGATCCAAAATGTGTGGAGTAACCACTTGTGTAAATGTTACCATGACAGCGAACATCACGTGAGGTCCAGTTGGAGTGAGATGAGTTTTCAGTTGGTGCGCTTGTGTTTTTAATTACTTTAAAATTGATGTCAGACTCAGGAAAACATACTTCACATGTACTTATTATGGAAGCGGCGAGAGGAAGATGATGTGTTCTGAGACACATAAGCTGGACGCCCGTCTTTTAAAGATCAAAGCATGAACTTCATCTCCTCTAGTTGAAGTTTCTGCTCCCGCCATGTTAAACGTTATAAACTTTTGCTATAAACTTTTCGCATGTGCGCAGAATGTACTTGCACATTCACGGATAGAAATTATATTCTGAATGGCCTCAATCAGGATTGTTTATTCCGATTGAGGTGTATACATGGACGTATTCTGTTCTGATTATTAGTCAGATTATTAACGGATTATTAAGATGCATGTAAACGTGGCTACTGAAGTTTTCAGCTGTGCATCCGTATAGGGAAAGCCGATGCCGTGATGTCAATCACAGTGTTCCTAGTCTTATATTGCCCTGTCTCAACTTTTTTAAATGTGCTCTAAGCATCTGTTTTGGAATAAAAGTATATTTACTAAATGAAGTTAATACAGATTAATTCAAATGCAGACCAAAGTGGATTTATAAATCATTGTTTTCTGTTTTATTTGCATTTTACCTACTGTCCCAACTTTTTTAAATTGGGTTTGTATGTTTGATGTATTGCCAACATTGTAAATGTTCTCTTCTCAGCAAAGGTACCGTTCCCTCTCACACTCCGTTTCAAGCCTATGTTGCAGCAAGGTATTGAGTTGCTCTCGCTTGATGCATCTTGGTAAGTGGTTTCCAACAAGCATTATGCACAAATACATACTGTACTTCATGAATAGTGTGCACTTGTATTGTTTTTTTTGTTGCCTATAAAATATTTTCTATGTGTCAACAAAACCATCAGAACATAAGCAATTATCATATATATCTATTAGTATAATACATATGTTATCCAGTGAGACTGTGTCGTGAGTGTTCTTGCTGTTTATATTCACAGGGTAAGCTCAGCGTCTTGGTACTTCCTGAATGTTTTTGGATTAAGAAGCATGTATTCTTTGATTCTTGGACAAGATAATGGTAAGAATCTTGTTCCCTGCTGTTTGTAATGTAAGATGAACCTATTTTTAAAGTGATATTGGTGTAGATATAGATGATTAAAACAAAATTCTGGGGTTACAGTAGTAACTCATTGTCCTAGTAAATGTAATAAGGTTTGTGTGAACATCTGTTTGCAGTTTCAGTGCACATCATCTGAAATGTGATGTTATTAACTTTAATGATGTTGCTGTGACAGGTGCAGATCAGTCTCGAATCATGCAGGACCAAATGAGTGGGGCTGCCATGGCAATGCCTGCAGACACAAACAAAGCATTCAAGGTAATAGAAGATGAGCTTAAGTCATAAATGATTTCTCGAGCAGCATATCACAAACACAGAAAACTTCTTACAGTCCACCTTTGTTTTCAGTTAGTTGTAGATGAATGACTAACTGAACATTAGTCTAAAATTTGCTTATTAATCGCTAGAAGGGGTGAGTAAAGACCAGAGCACAGAGCTGTTTCGGTAGGTTTCTCTAGATTGGAGCATCTTAAATCAAACCACTCTGAATGACTTGCATCTGAATGATTTAATTATACAGAGATTTTTTTTTTTTAATGTGGTTTCCTCTTTATTATTGGAGATGATGATGCTTCCAAAAGACCACAGGTTCCCAACCCTGGTCTTGGAGTCTCCCCGCCCTGTACATTTTAATGTTTTTTAATGTTTTTTTCTTTTTTTCAGCTCCCAAAACACCCACTTCAGGTCATGAAGGGCTTGTTAATGAGCTTATTAGTTGGATCAGGTGTGATGGGAGCATGGGAAATACTAAGTGTAGGGCTGGGGGTACTCCAGGAACAGGATTGGGAACGACTGCAATAGACTGAGTGTTTGTTCATTAACCATTGCTCTTCATCAGGCGGAGTGGGAGGCACTAGAGCTGACGGACCACCAGTGGGCACTAGAGAGCGTGGAGGAGGACCTGATGAGCAAGGACTTGGACCTGTCTGGCATGTTCAGCAAAGATTTGCCAACAGGCATTTTCTAGGGCCTGCTACCCTAAGGAGAACCATTAAAGGCTGTCATCCAGCAACTAATTGTAATTAAAGTGTGTGGACTGGTTTTGGAACTGATGGCACACATTCTGGTATCTCTAGAGGACTTGCATAAACCTCACTGCAACATATCACATGCATGCACTGTTCTGTTAATTTTTTTTCTTCATTACCCCACAGTTTTTGTATTGTAGAAATAGTTTAAGATTAATGAAATTAAGCTTAACTTTATAACTCACTTTCTTTTGTTGCAACCTGTAATATAGTCAAAAATACAGCAGCACTGCAGGAGTAGGCTGCGGGTGAAATGTTCTGGTGAAGCTATTTTCATTTGTTAACCCATATCTGTTTTGCTAAATTTAAAGCATGTTTGGTTGAGGTAAAGGCAAGCTTAACATGAAAATCAAGTAATTCAGTTTACAGTAGTATTACACCCAGTTCTGTTCTTAAAAAAAAAAAAAAAAA
>JAILXH010177099.1:14797-28314 GCA_023558415.1 Piaractus mesopotamicus
TAATTGGATGGATTTTTAAAAGTGGACCAGTCCAAAACAAATGGGGTTCGGTCATATGGATCTAACAGTTTACTATGGATTGTTAGAGCTTTCCTCTACTTATAGTAGCTTGGTGTGGTCCTCCTATGTCACTGATTCCCATGTATTACATACATTTCTTTTTAAGCACCAGATAGTCTCTTCTTACTGTTTCTTGAAACTCATCATGATTCATTGTTGTGCTTAGTTTTATATTATTTATTTAATGTGTTTTTTTAACATGTTTTGTAAAGTGGAAATTGACGCCATCATGCACTTGCAGGAAGTGTTCATCCATAATAGAACTTGTTTTTATCAAAACTGTGTTTTCGTGCCTTCATTTTCTGTCAGCATAAGATGTATGTCCTACTGAAACGGGACAGTCTTATTTTTTCATTCTCTGCTGTGGAGAAGGTTCAGTGAAGACCAATAGGAAGCATGTGGTGGTCTCCATTTTGCGTAGTCACTGTTGTGTAGAGATTAACACCTGAACAGAGACGGTATATGTCTTAGCACAATGCATGATCTCGGGCGCAGTGCGCTCGCCATAGAAATGAATTCTCTACTAACATTTCGCCAACAGAAATGTTCCGTTGTCATGGTGATGGCTCTGCTCGCCGAGTTCTTGTGTCCCTACACGATGTGGTTCACATGGGAGTTCAGCAAGAAGGATTATTCGAAGAGATCCACCTATATGATACCAGAAAGGTCTTTTTGTGGTTACTGCATGTATTTAAATGGCACATTTATTTTATAAGCACTGGTTAATATATTTATACGAAAACTCGTTTGGAGCGACCATCTATGTCAACACTGGCTAACTGCCAGTTAAACTGGTAGGTATTTATTCCTCTGAGCTTTGTTTCATACGATAATTAGTTAAAGTTGTGTCTCATAAATATACACCGGTCAGCCTTCTTGTTTCTATACTCACGGACCACTTCATCGGTTCCACTTAGCATATATGAGCACTTTGTAGTTCCACCATTACAGACCGCAGTCCATCTGCTTTGCATATTTTGTTAACTTCCTTTTATTCTGTTCTTCAGTGGTCAATACCCTCACAGGACCATCACATAGCAGGCATTATTAAGGTGGTGGATCAGTCTCAGCACTGCAGTGACACTGTCGGGTTGGTGGTGTGTTAGTGTGTGTTGTGCTGGTACGAGTGGATCAGACACAGCAGTGCTGCTGGAGTTTTTAGACATCTCAGTGTCACTGCTGGACTGACAACAGTTCACCAACCAAAAATATCCAGCTAACAGCGTCCTGTGGGCAGCGTCCTAATAAGGGACTAGAGGATGACCAACACGAACTGTGCGGCAACAGTTGAGCTATTGTCTCTGACTTTACAACTACAAAGCGGACCAACAAGGTAACTTAGGTGCGTCTGAGTGGACAGTGAGTGGACACAGTGCTTCAAAGTGTAGCACTGCTGATCCACTCATGCCAGCGCAACACACACTAACACACCACCACCACGTCAGTGTCACTGCAGTGATGAGAATGATACATCACCTACATAATACCTTCTCTGTGGAGGTCCCATGGGGGTCCTGACTTGCAGAACAAGATAAAAGGGCTCTAACAAAGTACGCAGAAAACCAGATGGACTGCAGTCTGTAATTGTAGAACTACAAAGAGCTCCTATAAGGTAAGTGGAGTTCATAAAATGGACAGTAAGTGTAGAAATAAGGAGGTGGTTTTAATATTATGGCTGATCTGTGTAAGCGCTCGACGCTCCCCTACTGCTGAAGGCGTGTAACTGCGGATCTCAGAACTTGGAGCTGGTGTGTTTACTAGCCTAGCCAGAGGAGCTAACGCGCTCCCTACGGCTGCGCGCCCACACGCGCTGCGGGTTCACTCGCTGCACGATGGCGGAGGGAGGCGGACCCGAGTCGGGGAACGCTTCAGATCCTGATGCGGAGCCGGGGTCGGCTCAAACTCCAGTACCTTCTATCGAGAGTCAAAAGCAGACCATTGGAACGCTACTGAAAACCACACTCCGAAAGGGAGATGAATGGTGAGACAACAAACATACAACGCTGGCTTTACACTGGATCAAAGTTAGCCAACCTGCTGATGTAGCCTCGGCTAGTTAGCGTTAGCTAAACACCAGTGTGTGAACGGTTTCAGGCCTACCGCTTCACATTGGGCAGGAAAGTGGGAGCTAAGCTAGGCTAGCTAGCCGAGCTTTTTAACAATTATCTGGCTTGCGTAGTGGCTAACGGGAGTCACATCTTAACTTGACAACATTTGATTTCTATATTTCTGTCGTAACTAACGCTACAGTGGGGTGTGAGTAGCCGGGCTAGCTTTAGCTGACTGACGAATCGTCTTGTTGGCTAGCGTTAGCTAGCCCGGCTAAGGTTACCGGTATGTGTCAGAGCATTCTCTCAGTAGCTGGCTACACTAGCCGCTCAACTGTACTGTGTTCACGTACTAAAACATCAGTGTCTGAAAGTGGAGTTTAAGGCCAAATCTGCACATACTCCCTTTAATATGAATCTAGTTAGGATGTAGAGTAGTTCAGTGTTTTCTCGCCTAGCTAGGTTACACAGCTTGCAAGCATGGTAGGTTAGCTACTTAGGTAACGTTAACTAAACTATAATGGACAGTGCAATTGTCATAGTTATATTAAGGTTATTTGCTCGATGGTGCCAGTGACACCTCCTAGACGAAAGACAAAGCCAAATAATGCTTCAGGTAGACAGCAGTTAACGGTACGTATAAGTCATGTTAACCAAGCTAACTACAGTAGCCAGCTACTGCTTTGTCATGGGCACTGGATAACACCCAGCAACTGTGCCGATTGACACCGAAAGACACTATATTCCAATCAATCAGACAGCCCGGGGCAGTCAAGTAAGTAAAGTGTTGGATTATTCTGCCAAGGTAAAAGGTTATATTGACGTAGTGCCACCTTGTTGACAGAGACAGTCGGAAGATACGACCGTTCGCTTGACTGACCAGTTTAGCTTCATTCTGTCAGTTAGGTTAGCAGTGCACTGCTTAGTGGCTAATTGACAGTGGATTGTTTGATATGGATATGTGAAGGTAGCTTCATTGAAATACTTCATTCAAAGTGTCATCACAGGTCACTTTTCCAACAGCACAAACTCAAGACACAGTCGTGAATTGGCTCTGTTTCAATTTAAAGTGAGTACAAAAGAAACATTTTTCACCTGCCTTGGCCGGATGGAATCCTTGCTAACAAGCTTATGCAGTGGAACAGGTTCCTGCTTTAGAGGAGATTAAGACTTCCTAGTTCACGGTTTCTATATTAGTGATATTGGAACAGTGCTTTGCAGGTAACTTTTTGCAGATTATTGGCAACAGGTGTTTACCGTTCATAAATTTCTTAATCAGAATTACTGAAAAAAGTTATAGTTTGGTTTTGTTGCTTTCTTTTGATTCATCTTGATAATCTGTGCCCACACTGTCTGTGTTCTGTAGGTTTTTGATTGACAGCCGGTGGTTCAAACAGTGGAAAAAATATGTGGGCTTTGACAGCTGGGATATGTACAATGTCGGAGAACGCAATCTGTATCCGGGACCCATTGACAACTCTGGGCTTTTTTCAGGTAATTATATATACATTATATTATATATATATCTTTAGTATGTATGTAGAATTAGGTGGGATTTTTGCACCAGCCAGTTTGTCATGCCTGGAATTATGAATGTAACAACTGATAAAAATCCAATTATTAAACACTAATTATATGTGCTGCCTTATAATTATTGCCAAGCAGTATAGCTTCATGTTTAATGGTGGCAATAAAGGTTTGTCAACAGAATCTCGTTGTAAGGATTTTAAACCTGGATAACAATGTTCTCATGAAATCAAGTGGTAAGACAGCAGTTAAAATGTCTTTGCTAGACATTTAACTTGCAGTGCACTGCTGAAAGCATGTTATCTCTTGGATTACTGCAGTCTTAATGGGGTACATAATTTTTTTTTTTCCTTCTTCTTTTTTTCACATTTATGTTGCAGACCAAGAAACCCAAGCGCTAAAAGAACATCTTATAGATGAGTTAGACTATGTCTTGGTGCCCACAGAAGCTTGGATTAAGCTTGTCAGTTGGTATGGCTGTCTAGAGGGACAGCGACCTATTGTCAGAAAGGTAAAGCACTGCCTTATTTTACTTTTAAGGTTACAATTTTAATATTACAACAATTGTACATGAAATTTGAGTTTTTATACTTTATAATAATTTAAAATGCACTTTGTTTAACACATTAGCAACTGTGCAGATATTATTTGACTTTTTCACTCAGCAATATGTGTATTCTCACTTGCCTGGTCTTGCCTCCAAAACTTTGTACTTTTAGCCAGCACATCTGCTTCAGCCTAATATTACAGCAGTAATATGTTGCTGTGATCCTGTGTAAAAGGTTTCATCCATTGTAATAATGAAAAAATGGTTCACTCATTTTAATAGTGTTGGCGTATTGCAAGCTTATCAGTCACAGCACTGCACTGCTCTTTTCTTCACACACAAACTTATGTAGCATGGACAATAAGTGTTTAATTATCTTTTTTTTAGGTGGTTGAGCATGGCATGTTTGTAAAGCACTGTAAAGTGGAAGTATATCTGTTGGAGCTGAACCTATGTGAGAATGACAACATGGACAACGTGGTCACTCGCCATTTCAGCAAAGCTGATACCATTGGTATGAAACCTTCAACATTAGCAAAGTGCCAAATTACGAGCAAGGCAGAAATACAGAGACAGCATATCTGTTAATTCTTTTGGAAGTTAACTTATCTGCATGTCATAAAAGCTGTTTGTCTTTTTCACAACAGAGGTGATTTGGAGTCTGAATTGCACCTGTGAGAGAGTGTAATTATTGTTTTGCTTTGTTGTCTTCCCTCAGATACTATTGAAAAGGAGATGAGGTCTCTCTTTAATATCCCATCAGAAAAAGAAACTCGACTATGGAACAAGTACATGAGCAACACCTATGAGCAACTGAACAAGCCTGACAGCACTGTTCAGGATGCTGGGCTTTTTCAGGGCCAGGTAGGATTTTCAGATTCTGTACAGCTCTTAAGTCCTTTTCATTCTACTTCATTCCCAATTCAGTTGGTGTGACAGACCCGTTAGCAATTGGAAATTGTGTCCTTGAGTCTGCTTCGATTTGTACGAGGTCATTGCAGAGCTGTCTCCCTTTAGGTACTTGTGATTGAAAGGAAGAATGAAGATGGCACATGGCCCAGGCAAGCCTCACATCCCAAGTAGGTGTATTTAGATGTGCCTTCACATGGTTGGTCCTTATTATCAGTAGTGCTTGATGTCAGAAGTTCTAATTTGATTGCTTCTAGGTCCAGTACAACCACCTCTCGGACTTTTACTACTTCCCCAAAGTTCTCCTCCAATTCGTCTGCCACCATTTCTTCCACAGTGACCAATGGAGACAGCAGTAACAATTCTGGCTACATGCTGAACAACAGCACATCTGCTGGTAACAGGTATGTTTTCACATCATCGCTCATTTTATGCACATAACAGGCTCATTATTTTACTTTAAACCTCCCATTGATTTTTCAGTTTCATCTTCACATATCTTGGTTCTTGGCTTGTGGGGCACCAAAATGAAAATTCTTGGCCAAAAACCAAAATTCAGGACACTTTTGGCTGAAAAACAAAAAAGCTGACAGTAAATAATAACAGTTTACATAAAATAAACATACTAAAATTATTATGTATGTAGGCTACAGTATGTGCCATGAAACATTGTCAGCAAAAGAGAGTGATTGGTCATTCAAGGCAATGAATTTCATTGTCATTGGCACTATCGTTTGAATTTTTTCATCATTTCAAAGACTGAGGCTGCAGATGTTAGTGGTGTTAGGTTGCTAGCAGGAACTTTCCTCTTTGCTTCTATTGTTTTGCTATATTCTGCAAATCGAGTGGGATGTCATGTTTTCAAATGGTGTTAAACCTGTATTGGTGAAATTCTTTGGTGTTGTATACCCTCTTGATACTTAGCCTAAATAGAGGTTAGAATTCGCTTATCCAATCTAAAAGCCTCGGGAAAGACAACAATGTCAAGTGAAGACTCCTGTGCTGGTCTGCACAGACACGTTGAAACAGTTTGAGCAATGGAAGTTGAGTTTTGTTCAGTTGACATTGTTGTCTTGTTTAATCTTTATTACTTTCAGACTAAATTTTCAGCTGTTTTTCTTTCTTGGAAAAAGCCAAGACTAGGGATGCACCATAGTTTCGTCCACCAAAAAAATATTTGTCAGAAATGGTCAAAAATGGTAGTTTTGCCTGAAATTTTTTTGGCCAGAATTTTAGTGCATCCCTAGTGTTGGCTTTTTCTGATGTTGCGGCATGATTTCTGTATCCACGCTTGGCTTGTAACAAAGCACCATGCCCGTTCGTTTGACTGTAACATATGAGTAATCACATTAACCATACTTTTCGGTATAAAAACACAGCCATGTTTTTGCTGACCATTTCGTCTTCCAAAGGTTGGGAGGGTACAACTCGTACAGCTCGTCTTACAGTTACAGAGAGTCTGCCTCACAGCCTGGGCTCTGTGGCCTCAGCAATTTGGGCAACACCTGCTTCATGAACTCTGCACTCCAGGTACACACATGGGCAAACACACTCATGCTTATGCTCACAAACCCAGTCCATGTTTTCTAGATCTTATAAGCACACACAAATTCTCTACAGTTTTCTCTGTGATGAATGTACTTCCATCCCATTCTTCCTTATATATCACTTTACAGTGTTTGAGCAATTCACCGCCCCTAACAGAATATTTTCTGGAGGACCGGTATGAAGCAGAGATCAACCGAGAAAATCCATTAGGGATGCGAGGAGAGATTGCTGAGGCCTATGCCGACTTGGTCAAACAGATGTGGCTCAGTCGAAGCAGCTATGTGGCTCCCCGCACTTTCAAAGTAAGATATACAGCTATGCTAGAGCCATTTTAGTTAACCTGTTTCAGGTTAGATTGTTAATGTGAGTTTATAGCCTGTAAGAGTTTATCAGTAAGTAAAAACTTAATCCAGTTATTGTGAGTACTGAAGTATATTGTATAAAAATATTAAATAATTAAGCTGCATTGGAGGTCCTTTATCTTGAGGGTGGTGTTTTTCTGTACACAGACGCAGGTCGGCCGCTTTGCCCCCCAGTTCTCAGGGTACCAGCAGCAGGACTCTCAGGAGCTGTTGGCCTTCTTGCTGGATGGACTACATGAGGACTTGAACCGTGTTAAGAAGAAGCCTTACTTGGCCCTGAGAGATGCTGAGGGCCGGCCTGATGAGGTATTACCTTTATCTCTTTCTCTTATCTTTTTTTATCTCTGTTTTTTTGTTTTTTGTTGTAACTAATCATTTGCTGATTTTTGATTTTATTTTTGTATTTTTTGTTTTTGCTTTTTCCAATATATGAAACTCATCAACAAATAGAAATTGTGCACTAAAAGTTGCAGGAAAATGCAAGATGATGTGTACTGATTTTCTTATTAGAAAATCAAAAAAACACATTTTGAACAAGGGTGTTTAAACTTTTCTATACGACTAAGTTTAACTAATATTAAAGTATTAAACCTATGTCAGTTGCTCAGTGCAAGTCAGTGGCTCTTTATATCTCTACAATGTTGTCACTGTGCCCAGTAAAACATCCTGTTGCAGGCTATTTTAAATGGTGGTGGAATGTGTAAATATCACAAATCTTATATATTTTGCCCTTTTGGTTGACGTGTGAACTTGATGTTAACAGATTGTAGCTAAAGAGGCATGGACAAACCATCGGCTGCGAAATGATTCCATCATTGTTGATATCTTCCACGGCCTGTTCAAGTCCACGCTAGTCTGTCCTGAGTGCTCCAAAGTATCTGTCACTTTTGACCCTTTCTGCTACCTCACGCTGCCCCTGCCCATGAAGAAGGACCGAACCATGGAGGTGTTTTTGGTTCGGACCGACCCTCAGTCCAGACCCATGCAAGTAAGAGCATTGATTTGGCATGTATACACTGGTAATACAGTTCATCTCTTAATATATGTAAATCAAAGCTTTGAATTTTTTCTATGTTTGTTGTGTACCACTTCAGCCCTGGTTCAAATGATTAATATTTTTGTGGTGGTGTTATGTAAGATCAAATAAATGTCCTTACTGGTTTTCCCTGTGTTTCTCTGTCCTCCCTAGTTTCGCGTGGTGGTCCCTAAACTAGGCACAGTGGCAGACCTGTGCAGTGCTTTGGCTAAACTGTCTGGAGTTCCAGCAGAGAATGTGAGATTTGAAGTGCCTGTTTTATTGTAATTTTTTTTTTTTTTTTTTTAATATTATGCTGTCAGTTCTTCTTAAAGTTTAAACATGATTCATATGTCCCCCTCTCATCTAGATGGTTGTGGCTGATGTTTACAATCACCGATTCCATAAAATCTACAGAAGGGATGATGGTCTCAACCACATTATGGAAAAAGATGACATCTTTGTGTAAGTTGTTGGTTTTGCATTACATTCAGCTAAATATATTTTTTGAGATTGTGATACAGTGTGTGTGTGTGTTGTAGCTATGAGGTGTTGGAAGAGGACAGTGAGCGGATGAATCTGCCGGTATACTTCAGGGAGAGACACATGAAGCACAGCGGAGGTTCCTCAGGCACAATGCTGTTTGGGCAGCCACTTCTCATCACCGTTCCTCGCCACAACCTCTCCCCAGACACACTATATGAGCGTGTGCTGGAAAGGATCGGGTGGGTGCTCTTCTGCCATGCGCTCTGAATATGAAGAGCTTGAGAACTGTATTCATCCCCTAGTTCACATAGTTGTTTGTTTTCCCTGTCTCACATTCATGCAGCAAACTCTCACTTTACAGAATGGAATTAATGCAACTGGACACGTGTTGAATTTGTGTGTAGTGAACAGACAGTACAGCAAAAGATAAAGTACTCAAAAGTTGTTATTTGTTGCTTGTTAAGGCGCTACGTGAAGCGCTCACAGGCCACCATGATGGAAAGCCGAGCCTCTGCTTCAGCCACTTCCTCTAACAGCAGCCACTCAGTGGACTGTGGAGTTTTAGCATCCAATCATAATGCAGGGCTGAGCAGCTGTAGCAGTCCAATGTCAGATGGGGCATCCTGCAGCGCTGGTTCTACCAATGGGAGCAACCACTCTGAAACCTGCAATGGCCCCAATGGAGCATGTGATGGTAAGATGCATACCAAGCCAGATGTCTTCTGAAATGCATTGTTTACTATCTCTCCACTGGATTCATCATAGTTTGTCTGTTGTCTTATTTATTTTGAGTGTTAAATTTATATATCTCCTTCGGATTACCACAGGTGAAGATGAGGCCATGGACCACCAGGTGAGCCCAGATCCTGAAAGTAGCCAGTCAGAAACTGTGGATGGGGAGGATGAGGGCTCAGAGCCTGAGAACGGACCTATTGGTAGTGTTGGGAAAGCTTCTCGACCCAAACTCTTCTCTTTTAGCATGGTCAATTCCTATGGCACAGCCAACATCAGTCCTTTACCATGTGAAGGCAACATCCTCAAACTCACACGTAACTATTGCTTTTGTGCCTTTTAGCATTTTTTTTAAGATACTTTATTTTTAAATGGGGGAAAAAATTTGTAACTTGAAGAAAACCATTTTTTCCCCCTGACAGCACATTCCACAGTAGCTATTGATTGGGACACGGACACAAAGAGACTGTGCTATGATGACCAGGAGGCAGAGGTTAGCTCGCTTTATATGTTGCTTTCATTGACGTGTCAGTGTAGTTATATGTTATACCTCAGAATACTGTAAGCTCTGCTTTGTCTCTTTCAAGGCTTATGAGAAGCATGAGAGCATGATGCAGGCTCAGAAGAAGAAGGCTACGGTGGCTCTGAGGGAATGCATTGAGCTTTTTACCACCATGGAGACACTAGGAGAGCATGATCCTTGGTGAGGAAGAATATGCTATCACAAATGTTTAGCTTTTGTGTATTCACTAAATACACAAATTTGTGTATTGGGTATTTTTTGAATATATTCAGCATAGGTATGAAGAATTCACTAAAGGTTATTAGTTATCAGGGCTTGGAATTAAACAGAATTAAAAAAAAAAAAATCAGTTCACTTGGAGCAGAAAATATATTTTAACCTTTCCATTCATCTATTCCAGCCCCAACACAATGTTCCTAAACCAGTTAGAATATTGAACAGTTCCATTATTTTTACACAGGCTGTATGTAGACATAATATTATAAAATGGAAGGCTTGGAAAGCTATTAATCCCAGTAGTTATGATCAGAATAACTCAAATGTATGTTAAATGTTCTCAAAAGAGTTAGTAAATTCTGTTTTTAAAAATGCATGCACATGCTCACTAGCTAAATGGTTTCTTGCATCACAACATGATACAAACAGTCATGTGAGAATATATGGAAAAGCGTGGAGGGTATTCAGAGCTGGTGTTTACTTATTACCAAATTAATCTATAGCCTGAGCACAAAAATACCACATTTCATGATATATGAATCTTAGAAAATGATGCACTGAATGAAATTATTCAAAACATAATGTTAATCTTAAAACAAGTAGCGTTTCAGAGGTAAGATAAATAATAAGCTAGTGGGCTGCTCAGGACCTCAAACGTAACATTATTAACCACAACAGAGATTTCTGTTGCTGAGCAGTTAAGGATAATTGTTTTTGGTTGCGTTTTTGTTCCTACCAAAATGCCATTTCCTGTTTAATTTTTGTTCCTGTCTGTGTCTGTTGATCGCTCTGCAGGTACTGCCCCACCTGTAAGAAGCACCAGCAGGCCACAAAGAAGTTTGACCTGTGGTCTCTACCCCGCATTCTGGTGGTACATCTGAAACGCTTTTCGTACAACCGCTGCTGGAGAGACAAACTGGACACTGTAGTGGACTTCCCCATCAGGTGATCTGTCAATATATGTAATAGGCACAGACAGTTTTGTGCTTTTGTTTCAATTAACATAAAAGGTTTTTCTTATGTATTATGATTTTATTTGTATATTTTTGTGTGATCTTAAAAAAAACAAACAAAAATTTTGCACTAAGGGAATTTAGTCTTTGAGGACTGAGATGATTTTGCATGAAAGAATGCATTTCTTCCACCAGATGGCAGCAAGCTCGTGAGAAACGTGGTTTATGCCTTGTGCAGTAGCATCTAGTCTTTTGTCTTGATTCATGCTTTGATAATGTACTGAGGGCTTGTATGGTGCATGATCTTCTTACATGGGAATTGGTGAAAGTCATTTTGGTTGGTGCAGCAGTCTACAGTAAGAGCCTGTGGGAAGGACTTGGCGGTGAAAAAATGTGTCGTGTTGTCTGAGCTTTTACGAGCCAAACTCTCTTTGTTCTTGTTGGGGAAAAAGATATGCTGGGGTTCAGCTTTTCCAGGGTTATGCTGGGGTTCCAGCTTTTGTGTGGCATAGGCACAGCCATGGTGTGGTGGAGAAGAGTGTATCCGTGTGACAGATTTTGTGGTTAATAGTTTGAATAAATGTTGAGGTAGTTTTCATACGCATGCTAATGTAATGGCCTTCCAGGCATAATCATACTGAATGTAAATGGGATGTTTATGCTCTTATACACTTTAGTTCAGAATACAAAACAGTACAGTGTGGTGGAGTGTATTGGGAAATTCTGGTTTCAGTGTTTAGTTTCAGAGCTTGTTTGCCTTTAAGCCCATTGGCTCAGGATTAGACACTTTAACAAAAGAAACCAGGAAATGAGTAATCAACTAGTTGCTTCTGGAAAATGCTCTTGATTTTTGTTTTTCCTGCCCCAAAGACTTTTGCTTGTTTTTTAACTTTGTTGGAGAGGAAGGTGAGAATTTTGCTACTGTGGAGTTAATCAACACTGTTAGAAAGAATCTTGCTTCACCACGTTCAGCACTCCCTCACTGACAGTGTAATAATGGATGAATTCCTTATTCTCATTATTTATCTTTGTGAGTCATTTGGATGAATCTCAAGTGGACTGTGTGATCACTGAGGCATTTACATGGTCTGTTTTCTAAGGTGCGAACCAGGTATTTTGTGACATTTGTATGACTTTTTTAGTTTGGTTTGGTTGGTTTCACATTGCAGTGGATAAGTGCACTAAATAATACACATGGGTGTTCATTGATTGGTTTAAAATTTTGCTGGGATAGAAGAACTCCATTACTTTCACACTAGAGCCAAAAGTTAAATGACCGTATTTAATTTTCACTAGCCTATCACTGTATAAAATCCCTCACATATATTCTTGATATAATTGCATTATCCTACCCATAGTTTAGAGTTAAAATCAAAACGCTTAATGTGAATCAGAATCAAAGCAATAAAAACGAACATTGTTTTATCTCTACGTCTTTATGGTTAAATAGTTCATCAATTTTAGTTTAGCCAACCAGCTGACTGGTGCCACAAATAGATTATGCGATCCATATGTGCCAAAATCAATTGTGGCACATTGCTTTGCATTTGGTTACTCGTCTGTTGTTATTAGCAGCAGCTCATGCTGCAAGAACAATATGAGTGTCTATTAAGAATCAGTACAGTGCAAGACGTAGAGAGAAACATGCTCTGGTGTTGAATTCCCTTGTTTGGTGCAGACTATTGTAAAAATGTTTTCCTACCAGCAGTGAACTGGATCAGGGTTCACTTGGAAGTGGACGGAGTGGACCTGCAATTTTTGGCGGACCATGTTTTGTTTTAGTGTGCTCTGAAGCATGGCCGGAGTGTTAAGTCAAAATGCACCAAAGAAAAGATAATATTTGAATGGTCCGCACCAAGCAAGGTAGGTGTAAAAGTGCCCTGGTTTTTGGGACAGTTGACAGAGACCATGCACAGTGGCCTTCCTTGATTCATCGTTCTTTAGTGTTTTTGTTGAAAAACACACATTTTCAGATTCACATTCATGGTTGCTTATTCTATTTTTACTTGTTATTTTAGATTCTTTTAAATCATTCACAAATCAATCATTACAATTTTATAGCAAGAGTGATCAAAGGAAAGCCTTGAAGTGATTCATACTCAGCTGAAATGGACAAGATTACAATGGAGTCTTTGACCAGGACCAGTCAAGATCAACTAAATGTGACCAGCATCGCTTGCCTTGAACTAACCAGAATAGTTGAATTGGGATCAAGCCAATGTTTTCTAAAGGTTTTTGTATAGTGCTCATGCTGGTTCTTCTCTTCCACAGGGATCTGAAAATGTCTGAGTTTGTCTGCGACCCTAAAGCTGGCCCCTACATCTATGACCTCGTCGCTGTCTCTAACCACTATGGAGGAATGGGTGGAGGCCATTGTGAGTCGTTTATATTGCAATTCTTCCCTCTCATGTTGTGAAACACTTGCTTCCCCTAAAGAGACAAGTCATTCCTCCTTACAGCTCTTACAGCTGGTTAATATTTGTTTATCTTATCTCATTCTGTGTGTGTAGCCCAGATTTTTTTTGTTGACTTGTCACTGTTCTTTGGATTTTATGTTCGGTTTTATCTTCCAGCACCGTTCCCCACACCTT
>JAILXH010177099.1:28324-41251 GCA_023558415.1 Piaractus mesopotamicus
ATTTTTTTTGTTGACTTGTCACTGTTCTTTGGATTTTATGTTCGGTTTTATCTTCCAGCACCGTTCCCCACACCTTTCTGTTTGTTCCTTACAAACGTTCACTGTTTCTCTGGAAACCTGATCAGGTGTCTAGTGTTAGCATGGATTTCTTTGAAAAAGATCTGTCTATTCTGAATAAAACTAAGGCCTTTTGTTCATACACTCTGTAGTAAATAACAATGGTTAAATGGTGAAGACTTCAAGTTGTCTGCAATAAATATTGCAAGTGACCTCAACCCGTAACTTTTCTCACTTCCTCTTGCAGACACAGCGTATGCTAAGAATAAGACTGATGGCAAATGGTATTACTTTGATGATAGCAGTGTGTCCTCTGCCTCTGAAGATCAGATAGTGGTACGATACTCAAGTTTGGAATTTTATCTTCATCTAAAGATGTTTGTGTTTTCATAAAACATCAAGTGATTTTTCCCCCGCCCACTTCTTTTAAATCATCATCTCTTTTCCTTTTCAGACTAAAGCAGCCTATGTACTCTTCTACCAACGTCGAGATGGAGAAGGTCCATCCAGATCCACTCCATCAGCGTCTCTTGGAGGAGCTTCTGAGTCCCTGGACGACCACATGGACACCAACTGAAGTTCATTATTCTTTAAGGACGGGCACTAAAATAAAAGCTATGTGAACGAAAAACCAACAACGCATCGATGCACATCCCAGGCTTTTCGGTGATTTTGTTTTTTTCCCAAGACTCGGAGGCCCTGTCTTTTACGCTTTATTTTAATTTTCTTCACAAATGTACACGTCTACCAAGAGCCAAGAAGTATGACGTAAGAACAAATAAGCGAAAGAAAGAAAATCAATAAATGAGAATTTTAGTTTGAAGCGTGACATGACAGACTTTCTCCCTGGACCTTGTTGCCTGCTGAGCACATTTCTTTAGTTTATAAGGAGGCAGAGGATGATATGGATATTCAGCCTCTCGCTGGACATCGAGAATGTTAAGTTGCCTGAAATATTGCAATGAAAGTGCATACTTTTCTGTAACCCAGTGGAAAAGTCAAAAGAAGCCAAATGCATTGTGTTGTAACAACCAAAGTTATATACATGTTGATTGCATTGGAGATGATGAGGACAAGGGAAAATTGCCTAGATATAGACAGAAAGTCTGAGCAATGTATGCAAACGAAGATACATTTAATTTTCCTTTTTCCCCTCCATTCACTCTGCGTACTCGAAGGTGTTTTGTATTATGTGCCTCTTGTGAGGAATCGCTTCTTCTTTGAAAAATGCTTGTGTCCATAATCCACATTTTAGACAGAAGGCTTTCATTTATTGAGTAGACAGTGTCTCCATTGCTGTGTTCAGCCACGAGGCTTTCAACTTACTGCAGTGATATTTTTGCAAGCGTTCATTTACACATTTTTCACTTTAAGGCTTTATCCTTGAGGCCTGGGGTAGACAGTATAGGCTGAACTATAAGTTATGTGGTGAGGTTGATTATACTGCTGATCTTCAATATTGTGCTGCTCTCTCTGATACGTTAGCACTAGCGGCCTTTCTGCCCCAAGAACTGTTAAAAGGGGGCTTGTGTGAGTGGATTTAGATTTAAACTTAAAGGTGGTACACATACATGTCCTGCTTGTCCCAAAAAAGGCTGAGGTTCATCACATGGCATTTCCTTAGTTGAGACCACTTTTGCAAAGTTATATGCTTTGGAATCTTCCAGTTTGGCAGATTTTTAATAGATCTTTGTTTTGGATGTTTCTCCTCTTGTTAAAGGGCAGACAGAGGAGTTTCGAGCCACTGCTCGAAAGTGGTGCTAAATTTGAGACTTGAAAAGGCTGCAGTTTTTGGCACAGATGAATATCTTACCCAGGAAACTTGGGGCTGATGCTATAAAGAGGAAACTTTACATGTTCAAGTGACTACAACGCTACCCTGCCCTATCTGCTACTCTGTGGTGAATTTGCCATGTTATTGGTTGTGGCATTACTTTGCTTGTCAGATGACTCAGTGCAAAACTCTTACTGATGTAAAAATGCTTCATACTGGGAGGAAGTTACTGACAGCCCTTCCTCCCTGTTATGAATTTACCAAAACAGTCAGTATGCATCCATCTATCTTGTGCTTTTCTCTACTGTGGAATAGCAGCATGCAAAATGGAAAATTGTTGGTTGGTATCCCCACGTGCTTCTCTCTTTTCAGTCTGTCAGGCTGTGACAAGTACATGCTTGATATCCTGCTATAAACTATGACATGGATACTAGAATTATGACATACTGGCCAATGCACTTTTTTACCTGCCACATTATCAGAATAGCATCCATTTTAAAATTCATTTTGAGAGATGTTGCATAGATGTAAATAGTCATGTACTATCTACAGAATAGGATACATAACTTCTTTGTGTTCTGATATTTATCATGGCAATATGTGCAACCCCGGATTTTGAAACAACATTTAAATCAAAAAGACAATAAAGAATTGAAGCCTGATTAGAGCGTCCTGTTTACTTTTGTATGATATTCAAGCACCGTCCTGCTGTAAGAAAACCTCACTAATTCTACGTCCATCAGTCATGCATGATAAAATATTCACGATGTAAACGGCAGCCTGGATTTTCAAATGGTGTAAAAAGGTTAAAAAAAAACAAAGGTTTTGAGTGACGTCATATGACAGACTACTAGATATTCAAGTTGCACTGCATCATATCAGTTCAGTTTACTTCTACTGTTTATCTTGGAAGAGCTTTCCAAAGGCATCTTGGCTCTAAGGGCTACGTAATTGTCAACAGTAAATAGGGACGTTTCGGATTAGGCCGAAGCCGAGGGACAACAGAACAAGAGTTTCTTTGCAAGTGTGCATGACTCAGCAAGCAACAAACACTAGTTGCCATGGGACTTACATTAATATGCAATGTACTTCTTGGAGCTACAGCAGTAGTATGTATGAGGCAGGAAACTCTAGCCAGTACTGTAGTTAACTATTGGAAAAAAAAAACCCTCAAGACTCATAATGAACATCCATTTATTGATCAACAAAAGGCGTGTTGTGCCATATATGGGCTATATGCAACTGTTAAGTCAGGACTTTCACAAGGCATCTGACACCCCCCACATCATATTTAAAAGGGCATCTTCATTCAGTAAATGTCCCAACACAGCATCACTGGGCCCAACAAGGGCACAACCAGCTACCACAGATAAAAAAAAAACATACAAAGGTATACTGTTTTAGCTAGCGATGTTCAGGAGCTTCTTTATGTCCCCCTCAATGTTGCTGGTCAGGTATCTTCTGCTGTAGCGTTTGAATGGGACCCCGTCTGGTGCAATGAGGAACTTCTCGAAGTTCCAAGCAATGTCGTTCCTGCAGACAGGACTCCAGATGATGTATTTAGGGTTGCCCATCAAGGCCACGGGTTCGTCGCCGGGGAATGGCAGCTTCTCCTTGAGGAAGACAAACAGGGGATGAGCATCTTTCCCATTCACATCCACCTTCTCCAACAGCTGGAATTTAGGTTCAAAGCCATTTCCGGGGCGGACGTATTTCAGGGACATTGGGATCTCTTCGTTTGAGCAGTTTTCCTGGAAAAAGAAGAAGGAACATAATTCTGAATGATACGTAGAGCAGGCTGAGTGTGCAGCTGCAGGCTTGCATCTTACTGTGCACATTTTTTATGTTCCACTGAAATCCTATCACACAATGCATTTATAGTTTATATCTGACCACTGATGTTACCCACAGCGCAGTCTGAAGAGACATTCCTAGAAGAGTGAATGGACATAAAGCTGAATAATACATAAAGCTGGTTGCCTGACATGGTTTAAATCACCTAACATGCCTAGAATGATGTGCTTTCGCGTATGGGAGGTAATCAGGCGGTCATCTGAGGAGACACTGGAGACGCACCTGCCTGCTGTCCATGTGCTAAAGGTTCAGATTACAAATGGTACAGCATGGTAGCTGCTATCCACACAAAATGTTTAGCAAGGCACCAAATAATGAGATTTAGACAGATGTGAACCCAAACGTCAGATATGTATTCGTCTTCTTCTTCGTATTATACTATAGATATTAAAATATATGCAAGGTTGCTTCATAGAAAAAAAGAGAAAAAAACAAACAAACATTAAGCACCCCCCAAAAAATAAATAAATAAAAATAATAATAAACTACTGCTTCCACTGAAAAACTTATAACAATAATTATTCAGTAGGCATATAAGTGCTCTGTATTTTTTAAAAATTGTGTTTCACTGAAGGGGTTTCATTTATTCATCTGCAGAGAGACGAACCACCTCAAACAGAAAATGAAGAGAAAGAAATAGAAGCAAAGTCCTTTACCTGATGTCCAAACTGATTGCAGGGCACTCCCAGAACCACGAGGCCCTTCTCTGAGAAGCGCTCATGGAGCTCGTTCATCTGGGTGTAATCCCTGGTGGTCGTGCCTCAGAGAGATGCGACATTCTCGATGAGGACCACTTTACCCTGTAAAGATGAAAACTTGAACTCCTCTCCAGTCAGCGTCTTCGCCGTAATGTCGTAAAACGACTTCACGTTAGCCATACTAGCGGCGTCGGGAGACCCGCGACCTCGCAGAGCACTCAGGACACAACAAACGACAAAAACTCACTAACGACGAGCTTAAACCGATGGACGGAACGAAGCAGCGGCGCAGGAGGAGAGAAAACCACAGAGAACCAACCAATCCCTGTGTTTACTTCAACACAGTCCACACCCACTGTCAAGAGACGCCCCCAAAGCTTTAGGGAACGTCGTGAAAATGTTTCATGGATAGAGACAAGAAAACACTATCTGTGTGTAAATCAACATATATGTACATGTAGTACAAATTAAAGGAATAAACGAGCACACGGCCACTTAACTGGAAAATGTACAGGATCGAATACAAAGAGATTATTTTCTTACATTCATTTTTGAAATATTAAATTGTCTCACAATCCCTTACAGTTTACGAAACATTGGCGCGGGAATCTGTCTTGAAACTGAAGCCTGGACTTTTGAGGGAGCTCGAAACAAAGTAAAACGGCCAAAGAGAACTAGCCAAGTAGGTTTATTTTCATTCATTTTGAATGTAACTCTCTACAGTCGCTGCTAATGGGCCAGTGCGAGTTTAATATGAACGGCTAAAAGCTGGTTAGCTCACAACGACGCATATGTTAGAAAGAAAGCCCAGTTAGCTAACCTAGCTAGCGTAGTTTGACATCAACAGGCGATACTAAATAGTTTACAAGGTGCCTCTTCGGTAACTTTTAAGTTGCTGTGTTCAGTCGGCCACTCATTCGATGTTAACTACAGAGGCTACGTTAGCTGGCAGGCCCTCACGATATTTCGATTTGGTCATTAGAGGAAACGTGTCCTGCATTTTTCTTATCACAGTGATGTTTGTATGACCATTTTCCAACCTCTCTTTAACCATTAGAATGAAACAGGCTGTTTGTTTTACTTTGTCTTTCACATTGATATACACAGATCAGCCATAACATTAAACCACCTCCTTGTTTCGACGCTCATTGTCCATTTTATCAGCTCCGCTTACTATAAAGGTGCACTTTGTAGTTCTACAATTACAGACTGTAGTCCATCTGTTTCTCTGCATACTTTGTTAGCCCCCTTTTATCCTGTTCTTTAATGGGCAGGACCCCCACAGGACCACCACACAGCAGGTATTGTTTGGGTGATGTATTATTCTCAGCACTGCGGTGGCACTGTCGTGGTGGTGATGTGTTTGTGTGTGTTGTGCTGGCACAAGTGGATCAGACACTTCATTAGTGGTCACAGGATGCTTTTGGCTGGATATTTTTGATTGTGGACTGTTCTCAGCTCAGCAGTGCCACCTCAGTGGCACTGCTGTGTCTGATCCACTCGTACTAGTGCAACACACACTAACACTACACCAGCACAACAGTGTCACTGTGGTGCTGAGACTGATCTACCACCTAAATAATACCTGCTCTGCAGTGGTCCTGTGGGGGTCCTGACCATTGAAAAACAAGTTAAAAGGGGTCGAACAACATATGCAGAGAAACTGATGAACTACAGTCTGTAATTGTCAACAGCATGCACCTATTTGGGAAGTGGATCTGATACATTGAGTGTAGATACAAGGAGGATGTTTGTGAGTGTGTGGGAGCTCTGTTCTGAGTCCTATATTGTGCCCTTGTTTCAAAAGCAGTCAAGGCTCTTTATAACATCAGCATGAATGGGCAGAGCTGAAGTTCTGTACGCTGAATACGTGGATATGGGTTAAAGTGTATTCGTGGCATCACAAAAACCATTGAATTGAAAAAAGACTATATATATATATATATACATATATATAATATGCTAGCCAGATGATTCAAATTGATCCAGTGTTTAATTAATTTATCCTACCAGCAGGTAGCTGTAAAAGTGTGTGAACAGCAAGCTAAGGTTAGTGGAGCATGATGCGCAAGAAGAAACGATCATCATCTGTTTCTGTGGATGAGGGACCAGCCTCATTAGATGTGCCCAGTAAGTTATCTTATGTGTTATATATAACCTGTAGGAGTGTGCATCTTTTCATTCCAAACCATTATGAGCTCTGAAACTGAATTAACTGATGTTGTTCTGTTATATTTATCCAGAATCCAAGAAAAGCAAGTCCACTGGGGGGCCCAGCAAAGCAGCAGTTCCTGATCGGGTTCCTGATTCTGTTTTTGTTCACATGCTTCGAAAATCAGGAGTCACCTTGAGATTAGGCAACGTGTCAAATGAGATTGGTAAGATCCTGGATGTAGACGTTGGCTGTGGCACACGTGGCATACACAAACACTGAAAGGAACCACTCTCATACATTGATTTCTCACTTTCTCAATATATTTTTTGCTGAAATAGCTGTGGATCAAGTAGTGTTTCAGAAGAGACTGCAACAGCATTTACGAAAGGATCCCAGATATCCCAGTGTGAGTGTACAAATGCAGGTTTTTGATTTCAGTTGTTTCTCTGCGATACAGTATAATGCAATAAATCATGTCGAGTTGACAAATGTGATTTCCCCTTGCTCTGTCAGATAATTCAGGAGTTTATATCTGGTTTTGAGACTCACATTGAAGACCCAGAGAAATTAAGGAACTGCCTGCTTCCCTGTGTGCCCCGTTCTGCAGGCGAGGGAGATGCCAGGTATTTTGTGAAGGCAGTGTGGGCCAATGGTTGAAGAAACATTTATATTGCATTACACACAGCTAGTTCTTCAAAGGTTCCTTAGCAAAGAAACCGGTTCTGTATGGAACCATGAACACTTAAAGAACCCTTTGCATGATTAAATGGTTCTTTGCATTGTAAAAGAGTTCTTCAGATTGATGGAGAATGTGCTGAAAAGGGGTCTATATAGCACTTAAAAGTGTTCTACTATTGTGACAAGCTTGACATCGTAACAATAGAAGAATCCTTTTTGGTGCTATGTAGAACCCTTTTCAAAAAGGTTCTATATAGAACCATCTGCAGCACGTTCTCCATCGATCTGAAGAACGCTTTCATGATGCAAAGAGCTCCTTAATTGTGCAAAGGTTTCTTTGAGTGTTCTTGATTCTACATAGAACCATTTTCTTTACTAAAGAACCCTTGAAGAACCAGCTTTTTTAAGAGTGTACAATAAGTTATGAGAAGGTAATGTGGTGTTTTCATAGGATTAGGTGTTTACGTGGTTTTGTGTCTTTTCCTGTGACTTCAGTTCAAGCTCGTTTCAGGAGACCCTGGTGCGTCTGCTTCTAGGTGTAGAGATGCTTCAGGTAAGGAGCTATTTGTATTTTATATACAACCTGCAGACGTTCACAGATAATTTAACCAGTCATGCGTAATATGCAAGATATACCGGAATCATATATCAGCAGATAAATGAAAAAAGTAATTGACAGGTAGATGATTAGATTTGACTGATATTTTAGTAATAAGTTTATTTTATTTCAGCATTGACCCAGTTTCTGCATCTGTGCACCCCTGAAGAATTAATAAGACATTTCTTCCTTTTTTGTAGACGATGGTTATAAACACTTTGTTTGAAAAGCTTCCAGAGTTCATGTTTGAGGGGTAGGTCTTTTTCGTATCACGAATTGTTGATTTGATCTTCTGTATAATATCTATTTTGGGTGCAATTCAATTTGAGTATGCAAATATGTTAGATGCAGCCATTCAGGAGATCATGGTCTGGCTGCTTTTATTAGTTGAGGTATTACAGGTCGGGGTAGCATGTGATCTGGTCAGAGATCAGTGACTGGTTGTGTTTGCCTCTGTTTCAGAGTTGGAGAGGATGGCCTCAATATTCCACGTGTCATTATAAACCAGTTGAAGTGGCTTGATCGAGTCGTGGATTGCCAAGTATGTAGCTTACCATCTCTTGTGTTGTTTTCTACAGTTATAACTGTACAGCCAACATCAGGAGTTCCACACGTAGGGCTGGGTATCATTCAGAATATTTTAGTACTAATGCCAATCCTGGTGCTTAGTGTTTGATACAGAATCCTGAACAGTATTTTTTCTATACCTTATTTTAAATTAAAACCTAAGTTTAGTCTAAAGAAGAATTAGTGTGAGGTGCTGGAAGTGGATATATTTACTTATTGCAGACTAATTTTATTAACTTCAGCACTGATGTTAATGACATGCATATGGAATGTAATTTAGATTCTAGAATCCAGATTTTGGACCAAGCATGCTTATTGATTATGCTGACTAGTTTGGTATTTGGTATTAAATCACATGGATTTTTTTGACAGTCTGTAGTATTGAAGTAATTTAATATTTGAGGGGTAGGTCTTTTTTGTGTCACAATTTGTTGTTTTGATCTTCTGTTTAATATCTATTTTGGGTGCATTTCCATTTGAGTGTGCAACTGTGTTTTTCTACAATGTAGAAAAATAATGTAATTGCAGACCTGCAGCTGCAGACTCATGTTATTAGTGTTGTGTACACCAGATTTAGTTTTTTTCTGAAGTTTATTTTTACACTCAACTTACAGCCAGCTCAGCTGCTTTGTTAATGTGTGCTTGATGTGTGGTGTGTGTAGGATTTGGCCAGTAAGCTGATGCAGCTGGTGTCTGTGGCTCCCATTGAGATCCAGCGGGACATTATTACCAGCTTGCCTGAAATACTGGAGGACTCGCAGCATGGAGACATGGCCAGAGAACTCAAGTAATGATTTTGTTTTAGAAGACTCTGGAGTCGGCCTAAATCTCTAACAGATCTAGCCCCTTAAACATTTTTCTCTTTGAGTCATCAAGAAGGTTGTTGGCTGGTTGTTACATTATCTGTCATTTGAATCAGTCATCTCTTGGTGCTGATGACGGTTTTAGTGAACACTGTGTGTCTAACGTTTTCCACCTTTCCCTCTGTGCAGTGCTCTTCTCCAGGAGAACACCCAGCTCACTGTTCCCGTCCTGGATGCACTGTCTAGCCTTAACCTCAGCACAGCTTTGCTAGCTGAGGTATCCACCTCCCTACCATAAACACACATGCATTTTCTACAACAAATACTTCAGACATAATACAGCTTATATTGTGTGCATGCCTACTTTTCTTTCTCTCTGCCTGCATGTTTGTGTGTCGGTCAGGTGCGTGGAGCAGTCATGTCCACTGTCTCTGCAGTGCAGCTGGAGGATCTTCCTGTTGTAGTGAAGTTCATCTTGCACTCCATCTCTGCTTCAGATGCCAATGAGGTCAGAGCTTGCAGACAATAAAACTGACAGTTGTTCTGTACTAACACTAAAAGTTGCATTAACAATGTCACTAAAATACCTAAAAATGTCTTTCAACATGAGAATCCTTAAAAAAGCCTTTTTAATTAAAAAGGTCATTGTAAATTGTCTGAAAATGTCTTCTTTTCACTATTTGAATAACTCGGTTCTAAGGTGATGCCTAAAGACTGGGTTGAAAAGAGTCATCGCACTTACTCAGTATAGTAGGGAACTATTATATATATATATCTAACTAACAGTAGCTTTTTGATGAAGGGGTAGAACTTTTAACAATGTCTAACAAACTGAAAAGATGTATCGTGTTTTTGATCAATCTGTTAATTAAGTAGACATTAATACATGCCATTTTTGAGTTTGTTTGCATTGTGTGCATTTTTTAAAATAATGCAGCAAGATGAACAAAATCTTTGTGTACCTGTGTGTGTGTGTGTGTGTGTGTGTGTGTTTGTTTGTAGGTGGTGTCTGACTTACGTAAGAAGCTGGAACTGGAGCAGTGTGTGTTGTCCTCTATGCTGCAGGCCTCTCAAAGTTCAGAGAAGAATAAGAAGAACTCAGCGTAAGAGGACATTTGCTACTCTGTCGCTCTCGTTTGAATCATAGTCTGAAGAAATATCAAGGCTGCTAGGCCTGCGAAGGCGTGCAGCATGTCAGTGTCTTTTGTTTTTTCTCATTTTCGTCATTTGTCTGGTGTCCGGTCCTCTAGTGTCCCATCATGCAGCAGTAAAGACAGTGTAGCTCTGGTGCTGGAGGTAATAAAGTCAGCTGTGCGATTTCAGAAGACCATCTCTGAGGCATGGCTTAAGGTGAGCAGAGGCTTCACAGCTCACTTCTTTGGCTGTGCAGATCAATGAGCAGTGGAAATCCCTTTAACTGACACCCTAGTTATGCAGATGGTTCTATATAGAACCTTTTTGAAAAGGGTTCTACATAGCACCAAAAAGGATTCTTCTATTGTTACGATGTCAAGCAATAGTAGAACACTTTTAAGTGCTATATAGACCCCTTTTCAGCACATTCTCCATCAATCTGAAGAACTCTTTTACAATGCAAAGAACCATTTAATCATGCAAAGGGTTCTTTAAGTGTTCATGGTTCCATACAGATCAAGGTGTTATGCTTTTTTGTCCTGCAGGCGATAGAGAATGTCACTGAACTTGAAGACCACAAGGTGCACATTTTAAATATGAATTGATCTACATTGAATTTTGTTCTGCATCCACAATTTCTGCATGTGACACTTCTCTCATTGTTTATTAGGTGGTTGATGTGTTGGTGTTGCTCATCCTCCATTCCACTAATGCTAATCAGAGCCGACGTGGGGCAGAGAGAGTGCTGAAGGCTAAAGTCCGTGCTGGCCTTATTCAGGAATCGCTACTGAATAAGACCTTTAAGAGCTATGCTCAGGTCAGCCTCAACTTCTGTAATGTTCAGTGTTTCTTTTGGGATGTTCAGTCCATTTAGGGCCATTTTAAATGCTAAATTGTCTTCCTAATGGAGGGAGCACTTGATATCCGTTTTTAACATTTACTTTGCATGTTTGTTCTTCCTCTTCTTGTCACTCAGTTGATCACTGCTTTTTCTTAATTGTATTTGTTTGGGATTTATATTTTGGCAAATTCTTTTGATTGATAAATGGTTGCCATCTTGGAGTCTAATAATCGTTACCTGGCAAGACTAAAATCAAGGATGCAACCCATCACAGTATTAATTAAAAATGTGCAGCCAGAAGCAGTGTTTAAAAATGCACTGTAAACCCTCAAGAAAAAACAATGCACCTCATATTTTTTTCAGTTTTCAAGAGGATGATAGTATAACTGTGTTACAGGGTCCAATATTGAAAGCAAACACCCACAAGCGATAAAACAACTATTTCATCCATGTTCTCTTAGAGGTAATGTGATGTATGGCAGTGTGATAAAATCACACATGGGTGTGCAAAACTATAGAGAAGGTTGCGTGTTGAATAGTTAATGTGGTGTAATTGTGTCTGTGCATGTGTCTGTTTTTGCGTAAATTATCTAGTATAACTGCTTGTGTGTTGTTGTGTAGGTGATGCGTGGCTATTTCCCCTCCATCCTGTCATTGGCTCAGGGGCTGTTGCGCTCTCCAGACTGCTGTGTGGTACCTTTTGGAGGACACATGTACAAACAGGCCTTCACTGCCTTCGACTCTTACTGCCAGCAGGTAACACTCTGTCCAACTGCTAATGTGTCCCAAAGCACTACCGCTTTACAGTCTGGAAGTGGGGACAGGTGAATGAACAAAGTGCTTCTTTAGTTCTTGTTTATTTTAAAATTCTTGACAGTTTTGTAACCAGACAACTTGCAGTTGTCCCCAGATCTGTTGTTTGGGGTTTTAAATACTCAAAAATATAAGGGGCTTGTTTTTTTGTTTCTTAACTGTGTGTGTTTGTGTGTATAGGAAGTGGTGGGCTCTCTGGTCACACACGTGTGCAGTGGTGTGAGTGGGGAGGTGGATGTGGCACTGGAGCTGCTATGTGAGTTGGTGTCCCAGAAGCCCACAGAGATGTCTCAGTATGCAGTCTTTGTCAAGGTAATCACCGCCCCATACAATAACGAGTGGATCACAGTTGGGTGCTAATGGGGCATATTATGACCTTCTCATAATACATTTACGGAAGAGACAGCTTTTTTTTTTAATCCTGCATTTTTGGTCATTTACATTTTCAAAAATCCATACATGCTTTTTATACAATCTCAGAGAAATACATGGCTTTTTAAAGAAAACATTGCAAGGGAACAGCATAAGCAGAAATTTCAGACGATGAACTACAATAAAAATGACAGTAAATACATCATCATATGTCTGTTTGAAAATTGAGTCAAATATACATGATGATGACAGTTTTTTTAAATAGCAGTTGTCCTCCAATACCAATATATTTCCAAAATCATTGTGCTTTTCTAGTGTAAAATCTAAAAGACTGCTGTCTAGTCACTATATCTGCTATGTGATGTCCTTTACTGAAACATTGGGTTACGTGCTGTGTAGGGTATTCTGGACTACATGGAGAACCTGAGTCCTCAGCAGATCCGCAGACTATTCTACCTGCTAAGCTCTCTGGCTTTCGGGCATGACCAACATGGCAGCCATATTCAGGTCAGAGCTATAGACATATATTTCACCAAATGACCCACCTTCTGGTTAAGCTTTTTTTTTTTTTTTTTTTTTATCA
>JAILXH010177209.1:23566-34293 GCA_023558415.1 Piaractus mesopotamicus
GCATATATTTATTTAGTTCTTACCTTTCCTTTAGCAAATTCTCTTTGTGAGAAGGCCAGTTTGTGCGAAGACTGATTGTCAAGCAGATAGCGAGGTGCAAAAGTCACAATGTGGGTGTCCTGGTAACGTCCCTTGCCCTTTCTGACGTTGATTCCTTAAAGAAATAAAATAAAATAAAATAAAGTCTGTTAAAGCTCATAACGCTCAAACAATCAGATTAAGAAAACAATAGAAGAAATATTTGATTTTCTACTCACCAATATTATAGATGAGTCCTGGTCTGTTCCCAGGCTGGATTACTTTGACTGCTCGCACTCCACTCCCTCCATCCAAAGAGAAACCTTGACACCAGCCTGGAACACCATCTGGGTGGATCCCTTTACCAACGCGCATAGTGCACCTGAAACACAAAGAGAAAAGTAAATACTAGAAGTGAGCAAATCTTTAACAGCAGAATCAACTGATAAATAAAAGAAAGACTAACCAACAGAGAGAAACGTGTGCTGACCGTTTGTCTTTCTTTTACTTACATGGTAGGCTGCTCTTTGTCTGTGTAGCAGAATAGGAGTGGGCTCAGACTCCTGGCTAATTCATGCTCCTCAAACTGCCCAGCAGCATCTGTTTTTCCGTTGTCCTGGCGGAAGATCAGAGGCAGTCCTGCAGGGCATAACGCAAAAGAAAACAATTGCACGCGGATTACACCATTTCGCTCTTTGCATCATCACACCTTTGTAGCTAGATTAAGGAGTGAGAAGTATACCAGTCTTGTTTAAAAGCCAATAGGGAGCGGAGATGAGGATCTTGAGCGCCCCCTGTGCTCGGAGAACAATGCGGATCGTGAGACACAGGAGCCGTTTGTTTGTGTCATACAGACGCATGCGCACCACGTAGTTTTGAGTGCCAGGAGGAATCAACAGCTCTTTACACACTGGGAAGTTCTCCAGAAGAATACCTGAGAAAGATCATGTATCTGAGCCCAATATTCCATGTATATATACACTCAAATGCTATTCTGAAATAACCGTTTCAATATGTATTTATTTTTTTAAAAGCTAGTCTCCAGCTTACCTAACTCTATATTCTGTGAGGTGTCAGCACCATGGAGTACTGCCTCTTTGCCTGGTTTCATGGTTCCCTTGATTGAAGTCCCTTTGATGTAATAGTTGAGGTCACAGGGCAGCAGGTTAGCCAGCACCAAGGTGGGCAGTAGGTAGATGGTGTGTCCTGGTTGCCGGTAGATTTGCTTGGCACCACCAGAGATGGTTTTGGCAGGCTGCTGGTCAGGGTAGTTCTCTTTCTTGATAACAACACAAAATCTAACCAAGGGATAAAAACATTGATATCTCAGAAACAAGGACAAAACATGATGCGAAGCACCAGCATGAAGTACTTGCAATGTAACATGATATTTATTGCATTTTTAAAAAACTGTTTAAAATGCTAAAATCAACATTTATCTTAACTTATCCAAAAATATAAAGTATGTTTTTAACATTTTCTACTGTACTGTTGAAGAAAAGACAACTCTGTTGTGTTTTTGCGGCTGTGGCTTTCACATGATTAGATGAGCTGTGGGACAGTCATACAGACAGCAACAAGCTCTGAGAAAAAATTTGGCACCAGCAACGCTATGTCTGACCCCCATGTATCACTGCATCACACACTAATGTGCCACTACTACGACAGTGCTGAGAATGATCCACCCCCCGAATAATACCTCCTCTATGGTGATCCTGTGGTGGTCCTGAGTAACAGGGGGCTAACAAAGTATGCAGAAAAACAGATGGACCACAGTCTAACTGTAGAACTACAGAGTGCACCTATATGTTAGTGGAGCTGATAAAATGGACAAAGAGTGTAGATAAAAGGAGGTGTACTTAATGAATGGCTGTTCTTACATGCAATACAAAGCAGATCACATATTATAATATGCCTATGTATTTTGTTGTCACCTCTTCCCCTTCCATCATTTCCTAAAATATCTTGGGAAACACCGATACTGCAGCAAAGTTACATAAACGCACTTAAAAGTAGCTTGTCCCTTTCAAAGCGTCAAATGTCACGCAAACAGGCAAATCCTTTACCATCAGCAACTAAGCTACCAAGCATGAAGTATGTGAATGCGGAGAAGCTCCGGAAGAAATCAGATTTTTTTTTTAACAGTGAGTTTAAGTAAAGTTCTGTAAATCACCTGAATTTCACCAATAAAGCGTTGCTGGACTGGTAACTAAATTCAGCCCAGGACTTTTATCTATACCAGTCCCTTACAGTCACAGTGACCTTCCCAATTCCCACTCAGGACTAAGCCTGCTATCTGCTATCAAAGTTACAGTGAGAGAACGCATATTTCCAAACAACAGTAAGCATGGTTTATCTCTTTAAAATACATGAGTGTGAACACATCAAAGACACTGTAGCTTGGCTGAATATCGGAGTGACTACTAGTTAGCTCAGTAGTTAATTAGCCAGTGGGTAATGGTACATTAACATTAAGCTGGCCATATTTAGCCTTAGAGCACAAGGAGGCTGAATGAACTGACTAACTTACCCCTTCTGCACTTTGGCCCAGCCGTACCTCGCTTTCGGCATCCAAATAACTTGTGTACTGTTATTTCTTCATTTCTTTGCATCTTGTTTAAGTATCTTCCTACTTTTTATTAAACACCCCCACTCCCTACACTTTCTTCCATCTCTCTTTCTTTGTCTAGCCTTCAAAGTTTACCTTCCTGGTTCTTATTATTATACTTTTGTTCTGGGATGGCGCCGTTTGCAGGACTGGCAGACGGCCACACAGTGGGTCCCTAACATGTTTAGATATGTGCACTCCAGTATTCACCCGTCACATGCTGTTTGTAATGGGTGGTCTGCATACATTTTTTTTTATAGGAGGACATTAGAAATGACACTACATTTCTCTCTCTCACTCGCCCAGCTGCCCACTGTGAATTTTCCCAATCCTGTTAAAATTGAATTAAGTCAGTGAGTTACAAATCAGGTCCATGAGGTGCTTCACATCTGAAAAATATATTTATGAAACCTTTCCAAACCTCTCCCTGCATCTACCTGAAACTGCGTTTGAGCTGGTCATCAAAGTCAGCTGACTGGCACTCCCTCTTGCTGCTGCTGATCTCTCCAGGGCGCTCCACGCTTGTCCAGTGTATTGGCATCTTACAGAAAAACAGCCCCAGACCTTTGGGCCGAGCCTGAAGCCTCCATGAGGTCAAGTGGAGAGGGATAGCCAGGGCTTCTCCAGGCAGAATAGGTGGAAGCACAACTGGTTCTGTTGGGGACAATAAGTCAACAAGCTATTAAAAAGGGCTACTTGCTGTAAGCATATGAGTGACCAAAGTTACACAAGCCAAAAGCAGGAAAACTGTATTAAGACACTCACTGTCTGGAGCTGAAGGGCTGTCCAGTCGTACCTCCATGGGGACTTCTAAACGATTTTTCACCATGAGAGCGGACTGCACTGTGACGACCTTGCGTGCACTACCCTCCATAGTGATGGAAAAGACCACTCTGACAGGGGGCAAGGCTGAGAACTGCACACAAGTTTAAATTCTGACAATCAAGACCTCAACTTCAAACTTCAAACAAACTTAATGATCAATTAACACAGAACATCAAAGCATATACGCACATATACATGGGGATGTATGATGTTGGTTCTGCTGATTGGGCTGCCAACCTAAAATCAAAGAAGATGGTTAAAATATTAGAATTCCAGCTCAATTAACTATCATCAGCGAAATGGATTAGATCACAATAAAAACATCAAAGAAAAGATTAAAAATGAAACCCTTGACAGAGTTCAAGGACCTTGTAATGTGAGGAGAGTCATCAAGTACAGAGTATTTCAGTGAATCACTCCAACATTAATCAGATTCGTCTGATGCAAGAGATTAATACTGTGATATGAGTGCTTGTATTTTAATAGGGCCAAAAACTCACCGTGTTAGAGGGGTTATTGCGATCAGGAGCAGCGTAACGGAAGAACACTCCGACCTTATCCACTGACACAGGCTTTACCTGCTCCCAGCCTGCAACACGCACCAGCAGCTGGTGCAGCTTCAGCTCATGGGTGTGTCTGAGGACAGGACAACAAATAATCAAGACCAATCGAGACCAGATGGGCTATTACAAAAGCAACTTCCTCATGTTTAACAGAACATAAAAAGGACTTACACTCAAGGAATCAAGGACAAACAGAGACATCAGGCTCCATTCATAGAACTTAATTCTTTACACTCCAGACCCTTAGCTAGTTTTCTCCAAATGTACAGTATATTAAGCCATTTGTGCTTTTATTGTAATTTTACACTCCTTAATTTACTAAAAGTGAGTTATTCAAACAGTGCCTACATTGATTTTCCCTAAATCTATATAAACCCTTAATACATTTTTAGTCTTTCATAAGTGAATATTTGAAAGTGTGTATAATACTTAACTGGACTTTCTATAAATGTAAAAAAAATATGTAAATGTAGTTGATTGTCTGATACATGATTGAAGTCCAAATTCTGCTTTTTTAGTTTAGTACTGGAACCATGAGGCTTATGCTTCTAACAAACACTAGTACACAATAGTCAACCAAAAATTATTTCAGCAAAAACACATCTTTAAAACTCCTCTTAACCCACTCAAACTGCATCCAGGTCTTCATTAACGTCACATAGATCTGGTTTGAAAAACATGACTTACTGTGAGCTATAAAAATTAACAAAACTTCACTACTTTGGGCAGCCATGTCATACAACACCAGAGCTTGTATTCATGAAGCAGGACTGATCTTGGATCAGATTCCTTTGTATTTATGAGGTTAAAGTCCCAAATACTAATTGCAGATTAGCACTACTATTCCTGTTGTCTAAAGTGGCAGCCTGCAGTTTTATTTATTTTTATAGGCCACAGTAAGTCATAGTGTGTCCTGAACCACATTGACAAGTCTGCATGACCTTAATGAAGATCTGTATATAGTTTGAGCTTGCTGAAATAAATTTGGGTATGTATTTTTATAGAAATTATTTGGGCTATTTGGGTAACTACTGAGTTTTAGTGTTCGTTTGCAACGTTAGGCTCCCCACTCCAGTTCTAAACGAAAGAAGCATAATTCTGACTACTGATGTCTCAACTAATTGACTTGAATGTGAGGCATGTGGAAAACTGCATAAAAGTGCTTTTTATTGTCAAACCATTTCTTTAAATGGGTTAAGCTCACTGCTTTTTTTAGTGGTCTGTATTTTTTCCAACTGAATTTCAATACAGAAGAGTTCACACACCTGTGTCTAAGTTTCTCACGGGCCTCAAACTCAAACGGAATCTCTTCCCCTGGCAGCACCTCCCTCCACTGACTGATGTTATGTGTGTCATCCGTCCCGGGCCCACGCACATCTGATATAGAGTCAGCACTACCACTGTGAGACAGTGCCACCCTGTGGACATAAGAGGATCCAGGTGAATTTCCATAGATACAAACGTCTCAATAAGATAAAAACAGTTGACCCTAGACTTTCTGACCTGGTTGGCGTGGTGGTAAGGGTGGCAAACCACATAGTACACCCAGTATGGTTACGTAAGGCATAGGGAACAAAAGGCTGCCTCCTTTTAGACAGCTTCACGTCCGCTGAAATCGCACAAGGAAAAGCACCATTGGTAAACCTTACTTTTTGCCAATAAGAGAGGAGAACCAGTATTAACATTTGAGGGTTTTTAAACAGCACGCAAAACAGAAACTTTCCACAAACACTGAAAGTGAATGCACACATGGATGGTTTGGGTCTCTTTTACAAATCAAGACTGGATCATGTTCATTCATAACTTGAATGTAACATATGCATCTGCAGTTTGCATGTTTTCATGTCATTTCAATACACACAGACAAAGCAACACAGTTTCACAAACTAGAATTTCAAAGCCATATCTATATGACTTTATTTATCAATATTCCAGGTGGAAGCCATGAAGTGACTGTGCAGGTAAACGAAACAATGGTGACCGAAAACAAACATGCGACTGGGATAATAACTCCAGAAGGTTAAAACAAAGATGAAGATCAAAAGGAACTGGGGGCTGAAAGCAGAAGTGAAGCTATGCTAAAATCTACAACACCAGACACTGGCTCATTTAAAATTCCACTGCTCAGTCTATGAACAGTACCTCGGGCATGAATCTGCTGCTCAAGGCAAGTCAAGCTGGCAGTGCTCCTAGTTCTAAGGTGGGCAAGAGGCACACCTGACAGCAGAGAAAGAAGGTTAGGACAGAGGAGAAAGAGAGATAGAAACACATGCACGGACGATGTAGGATAGGAGTGGCCTTAGAAAAGCAAAGGCTGTGATTCGCAGGATATATTCCAGAACTTTAACTACTATATTGGACAAGATTTCTTGAATAACGTCCTTAGTCATGCCATGTGATGCTGTTAAGTGACTGAAAGGCTTATGTTCTGCATGTTACTGACGTGCACCCAATTTGATAAAAGAAATTAGTTTTTAACTAAAGCACTTAAAAAGGCACATAATCTCAGTGTCCCAAAACATTTATTCTCTCCATAATATTCCCATAAGGTAGAATGTGGAGAGCAATGTTTTTCCCCCATGTGATAAAGTACACAGAATCTTTTTCCAGTCGTGGCGGGAAGTCAAGATTGACCGCATGCCTGCTACTCACTCTGACCAAAGGAGGGGGGGTCCACAGAGGAGCCCATCCAAGACAGGGAGGCGGAGGACTGTGGCGACTGCTCGTCTTCCTTACAGTAATCTGCTAACCACGAAGTCTTGGTGGTGCTGTACTGCTCTGTGTGTCAGAACGACAGGCCGACAGCAGGGTGAGAAAAACATCACACCACTCATAAATATGGAGGCAAACAGTTAGAGAAAAGAGGGCAGGTGAGTGAGGGGGCTTGACCCAGACTGCCTACCCAGTAAGACAGAGGTGATGTTCACATCCAGCCTTTGCTTGGCTCGCACTCCCATCTTCAGGCGAGGAGGATGGAGCCGGCCTGCCGCCTGCTGCTGCCAGTTCAGGACACATGGCCAGGGCTCGATAAACGGCTCCCAGCCTGCAGACAAACACAGAGGCAGAAAACAGTCAACGCCACCTTAACATCTTGAATGTCTACTCTCCAGATGTTCAGCTTTGTCTCTAAACTACATATTCTGCCCCTAAACTGTTCCAAAAAAGAAGAAGAGTGCATTGGAGATGACTCACGAAAGCTTTCATCAACTCCATAGCTTAGCGTAAAGCCTTTGAATTGACTCCAGCTCACCTGAGAGCTCTCTGTTGTAGTAATCTCCAGACAGAGTGAAGCTTGCATTTCCTTCCTGGGTAGATCCAATCCTCTGCAGTACTGACAGGCCTTTGATGATGCACAGGGGTAAAAACACCTTTCAAAAAGCGTCCTAAATGTTCTCTCTAAAGGCTTTTATGATCATTGCTCAAGCTGACAAAGCATAAAATAACATTAGATATTAAAACAGATGTGGCTGCATATGCGTTGCACCGCCACTGCATAATATTACTATTTTTATCACTAGTATTTAGTGCCATCAAGTCGAATCTGACTCCTGGCGACCATTTGCTTAGTGTTCAGAACATCCTGTCTTTGGTTTGGGTCTTTAAGCTTCTTAATGGCTTGATATGACAAGCACACAAAATATCAGACTATATTTCTCCAGCAGCACAGTAACAGTAATCTCACGTGAGAAGGTGAGCTCAGCCAGGGGGATGTCACAGTCCAGGCAGTCATCAATAAAGCAGATGCACACACTCTCAGCCTTAACCTCCACCCCAGAGAGTGGGGGAGCTGAGTGAGAGCTCGAATCAGAGTTGGCCCTGCTCCTTCCAGACATGCTCTCTGCATTCTCCAGCAGCCATGTTGCAGCCTGATCCAATTGGCCTGCAGGACCAAGCACAAACATTTCACTGTATCCCCCAGCACATCTATCACATTTCTTCAGTCAGTTAGGCAATTCAAAAAGCATGACTTGGACTCCTTACAACATGACATTTCACCTTTGCAGTGAATGAGAGCCCTCCTGCAGTCTGTCTTCCTGAATCCCAGGTCCTGTAAGCGTGTTAGCTGATTTTCTGAAAGTACATTCAGATAGAATTACTGTCTGATGTTTCACACTCCCAGCCACACTAAGGTTGTTTTCTGTAGGTCCTACCTATAAGGGCCTCTGTTCGATGCCTGAAACTGTCTTTAGGTTTGGAGGTAGTGTCTGGGCTGGCAGTGGATGGAGCTGCCTGGGAAGCAGAATCAGGGTCAGCAACACGAGGGGAGCCAGTGGGTATAGACTTAGCAATTGCTAGGAATAGCTGCACATCATTGTAGGAAAGTCGGATAGCCAGAGCAGGAAACTGGATCTGGGGAGACAACAAACAGAGCAGAGACCAATAATTTAAGTAGTAAGAGGGCAAAAATTGGGACAGAACACCTCTACACATTGGAGGAACGGAGCAATAACTTGTGAGGTACTTGAGCATACTCTAACCTCCAGCAAGGGAGGAAAGTCCTCAATGTTAAAGGCATCCAGCAGCCCTGAGCTGCTTTGGTAGGTAGGGCTGCCACAGAGCTCCACTTGCACATTGACAGGATCAATGATAGACAGGGCTGTCTCCTGCTCACTGCCCAGCCGACACGAGAACACCTGAACAGATGGGAATGAAGACGAAGCAGGTATTAAAGAAAAACGCTTGCAGTACAAAATACAATGTCTTGCACTGCTACTGTAGTAAACAGTACAGTCCTAAGCTAAAGGGTTCACCTCAATGCCAGCCAAGCTGCCGGAGAAGGGTCGGTCCAGAAGGCGAGGCTTGTAGGTGAGAACAGTGGTGCCTTTCAAAATGATGGCATTGGTGTCCAAACTTGAAGAGTCTTCCACAACTACAAACTCTGTCCCTGGACAGAACAGCAAACAAGTAGCCCACTCAATTCCCATGAAAAATAACACTGCATGACCACAAAAGCATTACCAAAGGAATCTTTACCTGTCACATTAAGCTTGACCTCCAAATATTTGTCTTGGGTGACAGGAACAGTAGAGCGTTTTGTAACAACTCCACTTTTGACGGTTTTGGGCATGACCGCGCCAGTGGTACCCGGGTCACTGCTGCCGCTTGGCCAGCGCTGGCGGGTGGGCGCTGTCCCTTTTTCCACTGGCATGTGCAGGAAGTCCCTGACCAGCTGGAGCCAGTCAAAGATCAGGAACACTCGCAGGTTATTCAGGACCACAGTGAAACACGAGGAGTCCCTAGTAGATCTAGGACACAGACAGATTAAAAGTTGTCACACAGGGCCTAGTGTGAATCAAGACGAACGACACACTGGACAAATCTGAAAAGATACAGAATACTGGAGAAAAAGATCCAAGACAATCTGAAAGATAATCTAAGAATCTGATATGCTTATCACAATTACAGTATGCACAAAATCTTTATCATCATGTGAGGAAAGGCACCTGTAATGTAGCTCCAACTGCAGGGAGGCCCGGTTGTTGCCAGTTTTAGAGGGCTGTAGAATGCAGTCAAATACATTGTGCTTGCCCTCTGAGGTACTGCTGGACTCCCTGTACCGTGTGTCGTAGGCCAGGAGTGAGTGAGACACCAAATTCACAGACTTGGAGCCATTTGAAAAACTCTCAAATAGCAACTTGGATTTCTTAAAGTCAAAGCTATGAAGGGGAAAAAATTACAGGTCACTTCATCTTTGTAGTAAGCTATAAAAGTAATTCACATAATATAAAATAAACATATGAATAAACAGGAGGTGAACAAAACACCTGGCCAAAGACCGCTTAGGCCCTGATGATGCGCGTCCATCAAGTAACTCCAGACTGACATTCATCATGTCAACTAAGAGAGACAGGCCTGTATAAACGTCACCACTCAGCACCGTCTGTCAATGACAAATGCAGAGGTGAACACATTAACAAAGCATTTACATGAGTCTCCTGAGAGCGTGACTAATTCAGCAACAGCAGTTCACCAAGGTTTACACATCACTATTCCCATATTCTGCAAAGCAGATGGAGCTACAAATAAACCATCTGTGGATGCAGTTTCAAAACAATACTGTATTTTATCTAAAAACAGTACTATGGTTAGCAGTGAATTGAAAAAGTTGGAGACCAGCTGGCATGATTTCATCTATACAATAACAGGACCCAGCTTTGTTTCACTGTTGGCAACTTTACTATATATACTACGATGACCAGGACATACACAAACATTATTTTACTAATCTTATATGCAGTTAGAGACCCTAAGTACAAATGATACCAAACCTTATATAATTTATATAGATGTAATGTAAATTAATTACATAGCTGCTGGGATCCTGCAGGTTGTACGGTCTAAGGAACTCCTCCACAGGTTCCCCAAGGTTGTGCTCCAGCAGGCCACGAATTAGCTGGTACCTCTCCAGGTCCAGGGAACAGTGTACAGATGACAGGCTGCCATGGATGGACATGTCTGGGACTGCGTGACTCAACTCCCTAAAACAAAGAGGTAGAATATGTGCAAGTCATACAAAACATCAAGGGTGTGCTTAATAGTTTAGTTACATCCTTCTAGAAACGCTGTCTCTGAATATAGACAAAAAGAACATTAATGAACACCAAGGCACACCAACTGAGCACAGGCACGAGCATGGTCAGGTATAAATTCTGATTTAAGAGTCTTGCTCTGCTACTTTGTGCTCATAAACCCACAAAAAAAAAAAAAAAAAA
>JAILXH010177261.1:0-10000 GCA_023558415.1 Piaractus mesopotamicus
ATATATATATATATATATATATATGTATGTGTGTGACTGCTTAGTGCTTCACTTAAAAGAGCAGTCAGAAACAGTCGGGTCAGTCTGACTGGAAATTGTATGACAGCCCATATTTCCTCTTCAGATATGACGAACACAGCGATGATATTCCTGAAGAGGCCTTTCGTAACTGTGCTGTGTTGACAATGTCTGGAAGAAACGCTCATTCTGTGTCATCACATTTATTTATTTATTTATTCTTTATTTTTACACATCAAACTGTCGGGGAGTTCCTTTCTGTGACAATTTTAGACCTCTTCATCTGCACTTCCTTCCTTCCAAAATTATCTGTGAAAAATCTTCTACAGATAAAAGCAACAGTCAAATTGGCCTCAGTGGCGAAATGAACTTCAAAGCTAACAAAGCAGCTCGAAGCATGCATGCTAATTTCACGCTGCAAGCTGTGCGTTGGTCTGTGCATTATTTTAATCATGAAATGCCGGGCACGGTGCAGAAAGAGGAAGCGGAGTGTCACTTAGGGTGTGTTTAGAGTGGGAGAATGAGTCCAGATCTGTCTGTTTCCTGATAAACTTCCATGCTTTCTGCAATAGTGAGGACTGTGCAGTCCTCCACAGGCATGACTGCATGACTCACCCAATAACAGGGAAGACGCCTTTCATTGCAGGTTAATTCACTCCTAATCAGCAGCTTCTCTCAGAAACACAGGCACAGCAGTCTATCAGACTGATATAGTCTAATTTGTTAACCCCTATTTACATTACATAATCATTTAAACGTTATTACTTAAACTAATGCGCAAAAGAGCAAAGCTCACCCATCATTTATTACATTTCTAGTCTAAACAGCCAAACTATTTTATATATTTATTCATATTTTTAAGGAGGTTAGACATTAGATAATCCACTTGCATAACGAAGGAAAAAGTCAAAGGAAAATAGGTGAAAAAACAGCAGCTTTCAAAACTGATACAGAGAAAATGACTCCTAACAACCACCTGGAAGACACGGTAGACACTAAAACTGCCTGCATCAAATAAACAGCACTTAAAGTTTTCATCTTTGAGAGAGAGGAGAAAATCAAGCTGCTTCAGATCTGAAAACATCCACAGGTGTTTCTGTCCATCCTCCTCACTGTGAGAAGACAACTGAGCGCTACGGGTCTGAAAGGATGTGTAGCTGTCAAGACGCCCTCACTGAGAAAAGGACTCAGCGCTATGGGTCTGAAAGGATGTGTAGCTGTCAAGAAGAACCTCACTGAGAAAAGGAGACAGACACATCAAACAAAGAACAGCGCTATGGGTCTGAAAGGATGTGTTCAGATCTGAAAGCATCCACAGGTGTTTCTGTCCATCCTTCCACTGTGAGAAGACGACTCAGCGCTGTGGGTCTGAAAGGATGTGTAGCTGTCAAGAAGCCTCACTGAGAAAAGAAGACAGACACATCAAACAACAAAGAAAAACAATGGACTGACCACCCCAGAGTCCAGACCTCAACATCACTGAATGTGCTTGATTACTTCAGAAAATGATCAACTAATTTCTAAGACTGAACTTTAATGGACACAATAAAAAAATGTTGTTGAGACATTGAGTGTTATTAAATTATTTATTACATAGTTCCACAAGAATTCAATGCATTCTGTATTGACAGGTTCAAGTCAGCACTCGCAACTTTTGTCATTTTGCAGCTGTTTCTGTTTAATCCACTCTTCTTTAATAACATCATGTCTCAATACTGTTGTATTCTTATGTAAAAAAGATGAAACAAACTCACAAACTACCACTTTAAACAAGCAAACACATGAATGGGAAAATAGTACACACTTTAGTGGCCTTTCATCATCACTCTGATCAATAATAGTCTTTTCTATGGTGATGAGATTTGTGTTCTGAATGTGTGCTCATGCTTAGAAACTATCACAGTGCATACAACAATAAAGACAGCAGCTTCTTTTATACAGCGATAGGAAACATGGTGGCTCACAGAAAGGTTCAGATCCACATGCTGATATATTTTACTGACCAGCTAGCGTTGTGAGATGTTCGGTTTTGGACCAGAGAGTCTAGTTTTGAGCTCTGTTGTCTGGTTGGTACCTTTGACTGGATGTAAAAATGTCCAAATTGAAATATGAAGTCTCAATCTCTTTGTATTCCATTTACTAAAGTTGCTGTAAAGTGTTATTCTAGTCCTGTCATTATCTCTCTCTGTCTCTCTCTCTCTCTCTCTATCTCTCTCTCTCTCTCACACACACACTCGCCCACTCGCTATTTCAGGTGCAGGGGTTTTCAGTTACACCACTAATGATGCATACAGTTATATGCAAAAGTTTGGGTGCCCCTGGTTAAACAACATGGATATGAACACATCCTCTACAGAGAACACACTTCTGCACATTTTAACACACTATTACTCTTTTTTTTTATTTAACATACTGAAAAAAAACCCCATAAAATTGTGAAAAAAAAGTTGTGGCACATTTTTAGCACATATATAGAAATTGTGCATAAAATCTGCAGAAAAAGTCATATTTATGTGTTTTACCTGCAAAGGATTTGTTAACCTATTTTCACTCAACAAAATATGTAATTTGGCTGAGGGTGCTCAAATGTTTGCATACGACTGTACTACTTTGTGCAGTAGTGTGTGTATTGAGACACAGCCTGTGTATGGGAACATAGACAAAGTTAGGCTGGAATAGACATGATATTTCTTAATTACAGCTAGTGTTAATAAACAATTAAATATGCATATTTGTCTTATACATCAGTTAGCCTACAGCAGAAACAGTGTATAAACAATAGATTGAGTTTGTGTTACACAGTGGCTGAAGAATTAGTCGACAAGGAAATGTATTTGTACAGCACGTAAGATGTGATAGAACACATGTTGGATGCTTGTTGGACACCACCCCCCTCAAATGGCCAGTCCAAATTTGACATGGCTGAAATTTGGCAACCCTATGACCCTATTAAAAGGGATGAACGCAAACACAATGAATGAATCAGCCTTCACGTGTCAGGGTGAGGCTTGTATTCACAAAACAACAGCTATAGTGACTGATTTGCTCTTTTGTTTCAAACATCATGTTTGCTGGTCATCACAATGAAGATTCAAGATTCAAGAGTTTTATTGTCATATGCATAGTAAAACAGGCGGTTACACTGTATGAAATGAAATAATTAAATTTTTATTTAGCTGATCCTCCGTTCACAAAAAAAATCTCAAAAAAGGTAAGACATAAATAAGTAAACTTAGTAATTAAGTTACTTGTGCAGAATTGTGCAAAGTGTACGGTGCTCATAAAGTGACAGAGGGCAGCGGTCATAAAGTGTACTATGCATTGCTGCAAATAACGGTAGAATGACAGCAGCAATAAATGTTTATGTGTGTGTATGTTAGACAGAGTTCAACCAGTCGGAGTGATGGGAAGGGGCAGTGTATGAAAGAGTCATTCACAAGCCTGATGGCCTGCGGAAAAAAACTGTTTGTCTGTGCTGGACGTCACACTCTTGTAGCGTCTGCCTGACAGTAGAAGTGTGAAGAGAATATGTTGGGGGTTTGTACCGTCTCTGATGATGTCGAGTTCCCTCCTGATGACCCTGGTGTAGTAAATGTACTGTAATAAGTAGCAGTTTAGAGTTTGCGTAAGAAAACAAATTTTAGAACCAATTTGCACTAGTTTTTTCTTACTTTCTAGTTTTTTCCACTTAGCTCAACTTCTGTTGATTAAACAATTAATTAGGTTAATTAGATCTTCTGACTGACATTCTGTTGTCAGCAATAAAGGAAATATTCAGTTGAGCTCACAAAAGAATATTTGTTGTCCTAAGTTATACAATTAGTCATACTAACTTTTCCCCTGGCACATTTACAGCATTTGGCAGATGCTTCTTATACAGAAAGATGTAGGAGAACATAGTGCGAGGCATTTTTCTCAAGAACTCTTTTTGGTGTTAAGCTCAGAACTGAACCCTAGTCTACTGTGTGATGGGCAGCAGTGTTAAACACCACACCAACCCCTCACACAGTACAGTACAGATATTGACGTGCTAAAGACAGGCCAGTTGACTTCTGCTATTTTTACACAATGGAGTATAACATTTTAAGGATTTTTGTTCAATCAACTTGATAAAAACAAGTCAGATTTTTTGTAGTCTATCATGCAAAATTCAAAACCTCATAATATACACATCTAAAGTAATGTGGCCTGTCTTTAGCATGTCAATAACTGTACTTAGCACATTAACCTTCTGGGGTCTATGAACACGCCTGCACATCAAATGTAATGTTTCTATATCTGTTTCTATATTTTGGTGTTAATCCAGCTCAGAAATACAGTTCAAACATTTCCTGAATCTGTAGAGTCGCCCTTTCCATTCCATCTTATCACGAGATCATACGTGACTCACATCTGGAGTTATGAGGCCATGAAGAGGGACTAAGATACACATCATCTGCCTCTCACCGTGTGGAACTGGTGGATTCATGTGGCTGTCTACATTCTGTGTGAAACTGACCAATGGACACTCAGGAAATCACTAAGGACTGACCCGTCATGCCAGAAAACCCTTCATTCTTCATGCAGTCCACATCGGAGACACATGTGAAATGGCATGCAGAGAGTTTACAGCTGCTGAAGTTGCTGCAGCAGTTCTGGAAAGTAGTAATAAAGATAATGGAGCATTCTGATATGAAACATAAGAGTATAGTGTTATATGAACAGCCTTTAAAGGAGAATTTAGGACATTTAGACATGCACAAACTGAGAAAATGTCCTCAGACCACAGAGAGTTAAATGACCCAAAAGTGTATTATTTTAACCGATTACACAGGGGTTACCATGTAATGTTAATATAAAAGAGTTTTAACTGACCGTATTTCTTAGGACAACAAATAGAACATCAGTTAGTGTAATACATTATTTACAGAAGTTGAGTAAACAAGAAAAAGGTAGTGGAAATTGGCACTAAGATTATGTGGCCCATCCAGAACAGCAGTACCATAGAATCTGTCTACAAACATTAGGAAGCCTCCATTCCAGTGAAAAAGGAAGGCCCTCCCCACCCACGCAGACGAACATGCTGAGGAAGTCCTCCCTCATGTTTAAGCTACTACTGATGACAGAATCTCTCAGCACATCAGGGTAAAGCAGGACAGCGCAGATACAATCACACAGAGGAATGTCAGAAAGAGTGGTCTTGGCAAAGGAAGCAGCCTAATCAGAAACCACCACATGAGCGGGCTTAAAAAAATGCACACCACTCCAGTACCAGACAACAAACTTCATCAAAGCAAAGATCCCCTGGATCCCTCACTACCTCTGTATAGCAACAATTTCTTTAAAAAGGGATTATATTCCTGCATTTGTTCTCCTGATGTTTGTGCAGGTTCATGTAACCAAAACAGTCCTTTTCTATTTTTACATGGCCATTTTCCAACCTCTCTTAAACCCTCAGAATTAAACAGACTGTTTTGTTACTCTGCCTGTAAGACTGATATATGTACAGTCATATGCAAAAGTTATAGCACCCTGGGCCAAATTTCCTTCAAAAGCTTATATGTGACAGTTTCTGTACGTTTCAGCACACAATTTCTCCTTTTTGCTGACTTCAAATATATTAGAAAAAATAAAACTTCACATAAAAGATATAAAATTGGTCACGTCACATTTTAGCTTTTATTTTTATTTGTTGTCATCATGTCTTCATCAGTATAATGTTCATTTTGTGATCATGAGGCTTAAACATCAAGCTGGACCTACTTTTTGCGCCTGTGCGTGTAACGTTAATATGTATAGACATACGGCGTCGTGTGAAAAACTCCCAACCCAACGCTTCTGACTTTTAAATGATTATTTCAGGCTTCACAGGGCGGCTCGCAGCAGCGCACACTCACCATATTTTAGTCTGTTTTTATTCTCCTCACTCAAAATAATGCTACTTCTTTCAGTTTTAACAAACTCTTACATAGTGCTACTTTAAATAAATCAAATATATTGCAGACACTCCTATCAAGACAGACAGTGTAATCATGCCTCAGTTGTAGCCAAAACTTGTACTATCTGAGGGCAAACAGGGCAGAAGCTCAAGCCCCTTCTGGGCTCTATCCGTGTACATGCCTGCTGTTAAGTAAACACTAGTGATCCAACTGTGATAGGCATTGCATAGGGAGCTATAGAAAACAATAAACAACTGATCTGCAAAATTCTTTTATGCACTGATACCATCAGAGGAACATCTCCGACCAGATATTACTTGGGTGCTGTATGCAAATATTCACAGTTGTCAAAGCATGCATTTTTCAATCTGTGGAGTTTAAGTGTCTTGTAAGCACCTTGTTAACTTTGTTACCTTTAAAGGTAGTTACTGCTGTATACAGCAGTTTCTACTGTAATATATCTGTCTATCTTATGCAACTTCTTTTGTAAACTGTGCAACTTCTTTTGTAATCCATCTGTCTATCTTATGCAGATGCTTTGAAACCATTGTTGCAAAAGACACATACAAAATCCTTTCACAAGTGCAGCGGCTGCCACCTCACCCACCAGGCGCATGGACAATTATCACGGAGGCGCCATGTGTGCTAAGTTGTAATGCACAGACGAGGGATGCACTCTCACATGCACCTTTAGGAGTACTTGTGCAATGTTTTCCAGAAGCATGGTCGTGAGAAAATTGTGACAGGTCGAACCTGAGGGCTTCACAAAAGCAGAATCGTTCATGCTAAGTTGCGCGCCATAGAGTTCAAGCAGTCACGGCGGTTAGCACCCTTAGAACTGAGTGGAAAGTTTGACCTCGCCTCTGTATCTTGAGTTCTATACTCAAAGCACACCACAAGAAGGCGGTGCAGGGACTTTCCACTGACAGCAAAAACACTTTAATGTGTTCTGCACGCTCCACATGCTTCTGCTGTAACACTTATCATATGCATGTACTTTGTTTTGGCACCATTTAGTGCATGAGGCCTTGTCTCTTGACTTGTTGCACTCAGAACTGTAGCGGAATGCAGTTTGTAGCTGGTTTGTAGCTAGAATCTACAAACTAAAAGCCTTTCTTCTAAAATGAAGGGAATTAATAGTGAGTTTGTGTAGCAGCAACAGCCTCTAATCTTCTGGGAAGACTTTACACTAGATGTTTGAACATTGCTGTGAGGATTTGATTGAACATTAGTGAGGTCAGGTACTGATGGTGGATGTTCAGTTCTGGATCACTCCAGTTGTATGGAGCTCCATCACTCCAGAGAACACAGTTCCACTGCTCCCCAGCCCAATGCTGGGAGGCTTTATACCCCCTTAGCCCACGTTTGACATTGGGCATGGTGACCTTAGGCTCAAGCTCAGCTGCTTTAGAGCATCCCATTCCATTGGTCAATGCTTATCTATGGAGATTATACAAGCTGTATGTGAACAATTGAAAACCTGTGACAGCAATGCCCCCGACCAAAGGGAAATTTGACTGATTTTTAAAGATTATCTGCCTAATAAATGGTTAAGATGTAAGTCATTGAGAGTGGTTTGATGGTGATAGGAACCAGACGTCTATCTCTAAAAGCTCCCTCACAGAAAGTTATTACATGAAACGGTTATGAATACACTGCCCATGTCTGAGCCATTGTTTTATGCTAGTTTTGCAATAAGATATTGGTCTGAAATTTATTCTTAAACTTACTTTATTGGCAGAGAAGTACATGCAGGTCATTGCATGGCAAAATAGTCTCCAAACAAAATTTTTTCGATTTCGCATTATTTTACCGTCACTAACAATCCATATAAAAACTCAACAGACAGGTGTAGGTTCACTGGTGGTTTTGCATAGTAAATAAATAAAATGTCTATATTTGTGTTGTAGACAGGGGGGTCACCCTGGTTCCTATCACCACCTCTGTAAAGAAATCTGAGTTATTATTATTCTGCTCTTCAGACCACTCTGGTTGGCTTTAAATTATGCAGAAATTTTAAAAAATCTATTAAATTTCCCTTTAAAGCAGCTGAACGTACTAATTAGAAGTGCTGTCTGGGTACTTTAGCCTTCTTGGCTTGTTCTTTGTATGCAAAAGTGCTTGTATACACTGCAAGCTTGATTCAAAGTAGAATTTTACCTCTGCCATGGTTCCAAATGTCTTTGCTCTGCTTTCAAAAATGTAGCCCCTCATACGTGTGGAGACAGCAGGCTTGTGTTTAAGTGCGCCTGGGAGAAAACACTGCTGGGGAAGGGCCAGGAAATGGGATGAACGGTGGAAATCCCCACCAAAGCATCAGCAAGAGGTAGAAGCTAGTGGAAGGAGGGCGGTTATTTCACTTTGCCCTTTTTTAGCTGGTGCCTAACCAGTTCTGTGGTTTTCTTAGCAATTTTAGGAGGATTTTAGCAGCACATACTGTTCCTAGATCAGTACAAAAGGGGAGCGTTACTATTTTCACCACAGGGGCCTTCACAGACTAAATAGAGGTATGTGATGTGGTGTGTCTGGCTAAAAAAAGGGGCCAGCTTGCCCACTTTTCTGCAGCTGCAAGCTTCTAGTGACAAGCAGAAACCCAAACAGTGAATGAGTTCAAAAGAATACAGAGAAATGCAAAGCCCTGAGTCGAGGTCAATAGAAACAGCCATGTACTATTGCAGATAAACCACAAAAAAGCTGTCTTGGCAAGTGAAATCATCTTAAGTTTAGTGATTACACATAATATTTTGCATCATGAGATACATGTAAAACTATTCAAAGATTATCCAACCTATGCATAATCAATTTTATGAGCATTTTCCCCTGATAAAATGCCTTATTCCACTAGCAGAGAACTTTGATTGTTTCAGAAACAGTGCTGGAATGCAATGAGATAATTTCAACACATAAAACATTAGATGTATTAGATTTACTAGATTTTAAATGCCAAAGTTGAAATTTTCCCTGTGTAGAAGAAGAAATGTCACTTTTATATGAACAAGTATTTCTGTATCACATTGTCATTGTTAAGTTTAATTGGGAAATTACATGTAAGCACACTGCCAGCACTGTTGTTGCTAAACTTGATTAACAACACATCTGAGAAACCTTTGGTCTCATGTGACATTACGGCCAAAGGGTAACTTGACAACATTGTGGGCGATTCCCTCGGGTATTATTTTAGGACAAAGGATATCAGCTGTAGACAAACAAGGTTACAAGGAGTCACATTTTTAGCTCTGGAGTTTCCCTGTGGATTACAATATGCTCCATGTGACCATGACTGCCTACACGTTTAATGACAAATGGGTTCAGTCTTCCTGAGAACTTACCTATGTGCTCATTTAACAATGATACATATATTTTTAAAAACAGTGCAGAATGTTTTCAAGAACAGTTTTCTGGACTCTGACTGGATTACAGTAACTACACTGCCACCTAGTGGATAATTAATACATGACCGTGTGGGATTAGTAACTGCACTCTTTCGTCTAAAAAGATGTGTAGAGTCAGTTCAAGATAAATGTTCGGTCTTCTGGTGTATTGCACTTTTGATATTTGATATGTGAAATCAGTGGTAAAAAAATAAATGCTTTTCTCGGCTGAAGTACGGTGCACATTACTCAATTAAATGCTCAAAGAAAAAAGTCTCATATTATCTTAAATTAGCTTAAAATGGAAAGTAAAGGTAAAACATACAGGGGGAAATGGGGGACAAATGTCCCACTTGGGAAAAAAGTTCCTTTACTGTAAAACTAAACCATATTTGTGCAAATAAACCAGAACCGCAGACACTTCTGTTTTTATAGCACCAAAAATCTTTTAAATGGAAATCTTCCTCCACTGTCAGAGCAAGAAGGCCCCCTACCTGGGGATAAAAGCCCCCCTGGTGAATGTATCATCTATATCTCCCCTTTACATTTGACAGAAAAACATATTAATTAAAGAACAGCACAAAAACACTTCAAATGAATTAACTACACTTTTAAACAAGACAGTTCTTTAGAAAAAGCAATGGTTCTATGCATGATGAAATGGTTCTTCAGATAGATTGGAGAATGTGTTTT
>JAILXH010177285.1:16089-26431 GCA_023558415.1 Piaractus mesopotamicus
CCCGGGGAAAGCAGGTTTAGCCTTTAATCCGCAGTTTTTACACTAATTCAACTTACTATGTTGAATGTTTTTAATATCAGTTAAAATATTAAATCTGACATGAAAAAAGGTCGAATTCTACATTGTGATGAGTAAAATTTGATCTTTGCATATATGATTTAGTCTCTCCAGGAACAGTTCATGGGTTTTCTAAATTAATTTTAATGGGAGGAGCAATTTTTACAGTATGAACCAAATTTTAACATGTGGTAATTCAGTTTCCACAAGTGAAAATTAAATTTTGATGTTGAAATTCTAATATTTTGTCAATTGAAGTGTTACATTTTAGTTGAATTGTGTTGTTACAATTGAAAAAAGGAACAAAATCTTTAAATGTGTTCCCCCATTAAAATGAACTGAGAACTCATGACATGATAACATATTAAAAACAGACCCTTGAAAAGTTTTTGCCTGTGAAAGTTTAATCACACTTCAAATATTATTCCTAACAATAAAAAAGAACTTGAAGACGTGTTCTTACGAGAGAGAACAGAAACCTTACATGCTAAAATACAGGTCCTACAAGCAGTGTGCAAAATACCCTCTGGTATTTGGGGGGGGTCCCATGTTGGCTGGCTTCTCCAGCATTTACCCCATCCAGTGAATTTTGATTGAGATATTCAGGGGGTCCAAGAGGTCAATTACGATGTCCCTGAACCCAGGACCAGCCTGTATTTCACAATTTGACTACAAGTACAATCTGAATTTTGACATGTTGGAATTAGATTTTTTTACATATCAAATTAATTTTTCACTGTTATAACATCTTGTTCAAACTGAATTTCTTATATCAAATCACTGGATTAACAGCTCAAATTACTTATATACACACCTGGTAGGAGCAGTGCACATCTGGAGTTTTGAGTCCTAGCTGTGCCATGTGCAGTATATCTCATTAGTTCAGCCGGATGGAGAAATTGACTGTGTTCCAGTGATAGAAAAGAAGAAAAATCAATAATGTTCTAATGTTCTCAGTAATGTCTCCTCTGTGGAAAAGCATCTGTGATCAACTAGTGATAGTAAGATAGTAATATTAAATATTAATAGTTAATAATAAATGTAATATTACAAATATTATTATTATTGTATTTGTAAAATTTCCAATACGATTCTACTAAATAATACTCACTTTCCATATTTGAGACAAACTATGATTCTGCAATAAAGTGTCTGGACCCAAGGCACAGCTCTCTACCCTGAAAGCACAGCAGGCGGCAATCTGCAGACAGTATGAAAGTGTTTTAGGGGCGACATTAACAGTCCTGTTCAGACAGGGTCAGGGTGACCACATCAATGGCAGCAGAAATTGCTGAGCAATTGTACGTGTCCTGCGAGGGGTGCTCAAAGAGATTGAAGCATGACTGCTGTTGTCAGTGAGAGTCATTCTGTTCCCACTGCTGCTGCCAGACACTCTTTTAGAGCACTTTATACAGAAATTACCTTGGAAAAATCATCCTAAAAGTATTTTTAATATTTTTTTTTATCTTTCTAGCTGTTAAAGTGTTGACTTTAATGATTTCAGTAAATCACCTCACCCACAGGTAAACTTCAAAAGAAAACAAAATCTAAATAATCAGACTCATTTGCCTGTTTGGTTGTGGACATTATCAGGCCTTTTTCCAACTTACGCACTTGCGTTTTGTGTCCACAGACACCATCTTCAACATTCTTATAGCAAATTTTTAAGAGCAATTGAGAGACATGTCAAGTTAGAAAGTTACTGTCTGCAATTGAATAATAGAAACATCTACAAACATATATAAACATTTTTTTCCCTGTGAATATCAACGTGAGCATACCAACCAACAGTACTTTTCCAGTAAATCTATTCAAAACACACAAGACATCATGCCTGTGTTCAGTTTATACATTTATTAGCATATATTTTATATTTTAAACATATATTTATAGTATATATTAGATAATCATACATAAATAACAAGTGACGTGCACATCTATATTCAAGTGCATAACCATACCAACCACAGTGAATACATAAACATATCTAAATATACAGTACATATCAGACAGTTTCTAAAGTGCATCAAGCGTCCAGTGATATGCATAACTTTGGGTTTACAGCTATGTTCATCCTAAAGTGCAACAGAGTAAAAACATGTCTAAAACCATTCGAAAAGGTTGACCTAATAAAAGGCAGTGTTTGGGTATAATACCTCGTATGCACTTCTGCCATTCAGACAGATACAGAGAACTTATGAAATTGCATTACAAACTTCAAATAAAAAGTATGATGTCACCACATGGAAATGCAGAAGACATACACTTGTAAAATGCAACTAACACCATAAAGATGTTTGCAGATTCTAAGCCTTTTATAGAGGGATCCTGAGAAATGTTCTGTAGATTGCTCTGTAGCTTGAGGAAAAACCACCAATCAAAATTCAAGTCTTCAAATCAAGCAAAATAAAACATATACAGAGAGCTGCTGAACTGAGATGCCTGAATTTTAAAGGCTTTTAAGGTAACAACATTCAATTTTGTAGGATAGAACAAGGCACCACACAAAGGACAAGGAGCAGTAACAACCAGGAAAGCATTCAGCAGGCTTATAAGCCATCCATGAAAGAATCCACCCGGTCACGGAATACTTTCATGTGCAAATGTAGAACTGAGGTCTTCTTGGACTGATAAATCTGCCACGATCGAGTGCCGGACCCTCCAGGGTTTGTTTCTTTATACCTACTCCTGAAGTGAAGGACCAAAGATCCAAGTCTGCAAATTCCAATTTGCATTTACAGATGTTGACAATATTGTAACTGCACTATCTACCATTACCAGCACAAGGATTTCCATTTGCACATTTATTATTACCTCTTTTTTTTTCATTATTGAAACTGATAACGATGATTATTATATGATTTAGATGCAATTTTCAGGTAAGTTATCATGCTCAAATTTACCTGCACGCTGACCAAAAACAAGGTTGATTGTACATATATGTCAAAAAAGATGAGGAATAATGATTTCATTTTTCTCCAACACTTATGCTATTCATCAATGTGCTCTTCTTCTTTGAACAGCCCGTAACCAGCTCACATCTTGCTGTCCTGTGTTTTGGGCTTCACCAGAAAAAGCTTGGCAGGGTCTTTGCTTCTAGAGCTCTCTTCTCGTGTGGGCTTTGGTCCATTGACTGAAGACTCCAACACAGGCTGCATTTGTATCTGCTGAAGTTGCTTTGCTTCTGATGGCTTGCTGTGTTTGCCTTCTTTGTTCTTAGAACCTCCAGCTCTTGGCTGAGTGGATTTGCTTGATGATGGGGAACGAGATGGCTGAGCGGTCCTAGCTGGGGAGGGTGACCTGCTGGATTCAGGAGACGGTGTAGATCGGACTAGTTGAGTGGTCGTTTGAGGTTGGACGCTTCTTCTGGATGGCTGAGGTCTGTGGGTTTGAGCTGCCACCAATCCACCATTTACACCTACTCCTGTTAGCTGGTCATCGTCATCCGTCTGCTCCTTGGCAAAGTTGACAAATACCTGTGGTGGAGAAACATCTCATGTTTAGCCTTGTTTTTCTTAAATCTTCATTTACAGTCAGTGCATTTACTTTTTTATACGTTAAGGTAACCATCATTTTCTAACCTGGTCCAGTGTGGTCTGAGAAATGGAATAGTCTGCTATTCCCAGCTCTTCATAGTTGTTTGACAGAACATCAAACACACGAGCAAGGGAGCAGGCATGAGATGGCAGCTGATACTGCAGAACGTTGTGGTGTCTCTCTTTTAGCTGTATTCCAGGGAAGGCGTTCTTGATGTAGGCATCCACTGGGCAGGGTTCTTTTGTGGGTGCTGACAAGCGAAGCATAATAGTGTAGCCGTCTCCAAACCTGTTGTAAAGTGAAGAACATAAGGAGGTTAAACATAATGATTCAAAATATGACAGCAGACACCTTGGCTATTCATTTCACATTTGCTACTAATCATATGCAACTTAATTTTTTTGTAAGAATTTGTTATTAAATTTGGGATTTTCTAAGTAATTTTCAGATGGTACCTGTTCTTGAGGTGCTGCACTGAACCAAGGCACCGGAACCCGCCGTTGACCATGATGGCCATACGAGTGCAGAGTGCCTCACACTCTTCCATGCTGCACAGAAAAAGAATAGTGATACACAATAAAATCAGATTCATATCATTTCAGCCGATATTTGCTTTTAAAAAATATCAGTATCAGACAGATGTTTAGATTTGGCCAATATTACAAACTGATATTTGATGACATATTTACTGTACTCCAGAAAAACAGAACTTTTAGACAAAACTGGATCTCTGAGCTAAAACATTTGCATTTGATTAATTTTACCGCATTCTGTGGCATATGTATCGGCATCAACAGATATGTAGACACATTTCCTATATCCCTGAAAACAGCACTACAGAAGGCAACACCGCCCTGCATGCAATATCAAACATTCTCCTGGAAGGTGAAATCCAGTTCTACAAACTTCGAAGATTTCCTGTGATCACACAATATAGTGTAGTGTTTCCAGGTATTAATGGTTTAAAGTTGAGTTAATCTGATAAAGTCTGTGAAACCAAGGTTTGGTTAATACTTAACAGTTTAGTAACAATCCATAACATGTCTGCTAGGTTCTGGTGACCCCAACTGTGTAAAAAAGGAGAACTGATTAGTCAGGCTAGTGTTTTATGTTGGAATCATGCCCCATACCTGTGAGATGTGAGAATGACCGCTCTGCCTTCTCTGATGACACTGAGGATGCAGTTCCACAGAAAACGCTTAGCCTTGGGGTCCATTCCTGTTGTGGGCTCATCCTAAGATTCACATGTCAGAAAAGTTTTCACAGAGCCTTTGAATATTACAGATATTGGACTGAGTGGATTGACAGGCAAATTTATAATGACAAGGAATTTGCAGCTTATAGTGAATACAAGATCACATACAGTATCTGCAAAATAATTCCTGGCTGAATGAATCAATACACAATGAAGCAAGAGCACAATCAATCTTATTCTAGTTCTAATATACAAAATATATGACAAAGAATGTCAATCATTTGTAAAGGTAATTTTGTTGCTGTTGCACAAAAACTTTCTTCTTCATTTCAAATCTTAATTTTTATCATTTCTTTTACTTTTTCACATAATTTGAAAACTCCAGTTACCCTTTGCATTGTGTTTCATGTTGAGCAGACAAACAGAAATAAAATCTTGTTACATTAACTTCCATTACAAGTTAAGAAGTTGAGGGTTTTCTTTCTCCGGTGAAGTTACCATTTTGGAGATAGAACGATTTCTTTGACAGTGACAATGTAATAACAGAAAAGATGGGCTGCTTGTGGCAATTAATCTGAATCAAAGCTGTGATAAATACTAACCAGAAAAATAACTGGTGGGGCTCCGATAAGAGAAATGGCGGTTGAGAGTTTACGTTTATTGCCACCACTGTAGCCTCCTGCTTCTCGATCAGCATACTGGGTCAGTCCCAGCTTTTTCACCCCCCACTGAGCGACCTAGGTGACAAAGATCAATTATTAATGCAGCTGAGACATCAAAAGGCTGAACGTCTTTTATTAATTCACACCAACCTTAAAGTACAGTGTATCTAAACGACCCTGAATGCTTCTGCTTATACTACAAAAAGTGTTCAATTTCAGTGTTCCTGAGTGACGTATAATCTTTAATACCTTTGCCACATATGCTTCAGGGACTCCTCTCAGTCGAGCATAGAACTCCAGGTGCTCTCTCCCAGTCAAAAGGTCACTGATGGCATCAAATTGAGGACAGTAGCCCATAAGCTGATGCACCTTGTCCATCTCAGTCAACACACTGAAGGTTCAGAGAGAGAGAGACTCAGTTTCAAGATGCCTGTGTTACCATTAAAAGCGACATTAAATCTACAAACAAAATACAATGAAATGTATGAAAGACAAAACAGACCTGTGATTGCAAAGGAAAGCCTCTCCATAGGTGACCCTGGTGTCTCCAGTAAGCATGAGGAAAGTAGAAGTCTTCCCAGCCCCATTAACGCCAAGAAGCCCAAAACACTGATGTGCAAACACAAAAACAACGCAGTTTTAATTCATAAAAATGGAACCCATTGTAGATTTTTAGAGGATTTACAACTGCTACTAAGTAATATGGAAGTATGTCAACAACTTATAAAAAATGACATTAAATAAATGTTCACACAACTACATTTTTATGATCATCTAGCTTTATACTGTACAAATGTGTCTAATACATTCAATTTTATGATCTCTGTATTTATGTAAACAGGGAATCCTAAATAAAATGCATTAACATTTTTCATTTCAAATGGCAATGGAAACCTTTAAATTTCAATAAAAAGGTTATCCAAAGTAAGGTAAATCACTAGGAAAAAAATAGCTTTTGTCCAGTATACTCAGATTGTTCACTGGCAGTTTACATGGTACACAACACTGTATTTCTCTCACCTCTCCTCTAGGAATTCCAAGACAAAGCTGGTTCACTGCTGGCTTTTTGCCTGCTTTATAAACCTGTAGCGACAGGAGAAAAAAGGACACTTCTTTTGTTTGAATGAGTGGGCTTACTGTACAGAATAATGCAGGAAATGTGGTAGCTTCCAGTGAAATTATGAATTATGAAATAAATATAAAATAAAAAAAAAAACCCAAAGTATCTGTTAGCTCATTTGAAGAACTGTATTGTTATGCACTGTATATTTATGATGATATATAAGACATAAAACTGTTGTGGATTTTAGCAGGAAATGACAGACCTTGCTCAAGTCTATGAGAGTCAGAATATCCTCCTGAGTTCTTCCGCTCCTCACTCTGTCTCTCTCCCGTGCTACATCCTCATCCTCAGGACCCAAAGGTGGCAGGACAGGGTTAAACCATGGCAGCCTAGAAGAAAGATTCATAAGGTCTAGTGCTTGAGAGTTTCCAATCAATGTCTCCAGTAATAAAGCCTAAGAATCGTCACTATCAAGAAAAAAAACAAAAACCTCCATTTCGTCAATTTTTATTTTTCTACACCATTTGAACACGGCAGCTGTCTTTTACATTTTGTAAAAAATTACTTGCATTAAAAGTTAAGACTATTTTTGCCTTCTCCTGGAAGGTTACTATTTTTGAGTCAAAAATAAAATATATAACAGAGCTATAAATGATTTGAAAATGTTTGGGAAAGATAGCATTAAGAATTATGCACTAATAAAACCTGTGAAGTTGTACTTAACCACACATAAAGTGCTATTTGAGAAGTGCTGACCAAATTGTACAGCTGATATAAAAACTGTTGCAACTAAATTGTATCAATGTATATATAAACACAGCATAATTTTTATATATCATTTAATAATATTCACTGTATTCCTCACTGTACTATGTGATTTAAATCTTTACTCACTTTAAGTGAATAAAATTATAAAAACTATCAATATCATGAGTGATTCCAGTGATTCCAAGTTTATGATTGTTTCTGTGTTTACTGTATTATTTTTAAATACTGATTTATTGATTAAATATGCACTATTTTAAGATAACAGAACACCTGTCATACCTAAAACGTATAAAAAAATTGTACTGTAAGAGTACAGTGAAAATAAAGAAGACAATCCCCTCCACTGCCATGGCAAACAAGTTCTTCCCTACAAAATCCCAGGCCAGCGGCTCCAGTGTCTGCTTGGCACCTGTGAACACAGATGAAAAAACTCTCTTTCAGTCTGTGCTAATTCAGTTATAGCACAAGCTGCTGACACCACTACTTCTAAAGGGTAGAAATAAAGCCTCGGCCACTTCTGCCAGCATAGAGGAAAAAGCTTTTTACATTCACGAAATGAAGCACTTGTCCTAAAACAGTTTGACTGCATCACTGTTCTTTGGTGTGGCTATAAAAAGACTCGGCATGTGTCATTTACCAAGCCTCTGGAAAGCATCCGCCATCGCCTGGTTTTTAGCCATGTCAATAAGACCCCGACCCAGACAGAAGTGAGGAAAGATCAGAAAGATCTTCTTTAGGATCCTGCTAACCTCCTTTAAATGCTGAGAACAGAAAGAACAGGAGGACTCAATCATACATAAACAAAGTCTGTTTGGTTTGTTTTTACCATTCGCATCTGTGACAAAAATGGCACCCGTCACTGCACATAATGTATTTTAACTGAGTGGAAAGGAAATGACTAAGACGTCTCTTTCGGTACCTCATCAGGAAAGAGCTCCAAGACGTAGGTGGCTATGCTGCCATTGATGCCGATGAAGATGTTGATGGAGGTGAGGGTCACATAGGCCGTGCTGGGCACAGAGAACACGAACGAGGCAGGGTACATGAGAGGAGTGATGGACCAGCTGCAGCAGAGGACAGAAATACACGGTCATTTCACACCTGTGAACTAACTTCTTCTTGAAACTGGCACTGGACAGTTAACTGGGCAAAAGGTCATCTAGCAAAGTATGTCATGATGATATTTTGACATTAAATGAACAGGAGAAATGCATAGTCCAAACGATGCACACATATATACTGAACTTGGGCTCTGTGAGAAAATGATATATAAACTGATTTATCTAGGCAGTAAGTACTTATTTATTCAAACAATACTTTCACAATAAATTCAAATAAACAAATAAACAATATATGGTCATTTGATGTAAGTCAGAATGTTAGCCTAACCAATTCCCAAGCTCTACTACTACTATTAACTGTTTTTTATAAAGAAACTACTACTCCTTTTTACTGTATTTATATTTATATTCAACTACTCCTATGCTATATAATGAATTGGAGAATTTGGCCTCTGTGTGACCTCGTATTTATACCCCAATGAAGCAGGAAGTCACAGATGCCCACTTAACAGCTCCTGAACACTCTGGTGGCCTTAAAAGAGTGGTTCCGTTACATTTTGTTCATAAAAAATTCTATGGGTGCCAGAAATATTGAAGACACATGTAGTTTTGTTTAAAAAACAATGGCTCTAAGTAACAATACAGATAACAAGTAAACAAGCTAACGTCCTAATCTATCTGAAATTGCTTATCAGCTCAACACAGTTTGGTGATATAGACATGATTTAAGCACGCAGATTGCTAGATGGTTATGATCTTTCATTACTTGTCAGCTACATACCAAGGCCCAGTCCCAATTCTTATTTTTACCTCTACCCCTTGTTTTTGAGTGTCACCTTGCCCCTTGGAACTGAGTTACAAGGGGTAGTGGTTAAAATATTCCCCTACAAAATGGGACCCTCAAATAAAAAAGAACATTGCTTCATTAACAGGCTACTAGCAGTTGGGGGGCAGTGGCAATTATTTATTATCGCCACCAATAAGTCTTCGGTGATATGAAGCTGAAAGTCAGCTATTCGCCAGCTTCTTGATCGAATTTTCCCATTGTAGGAAAAAGTAGAAAAAATTGGTAGTACTAAAAAATAAAAAATTGGTAGTACTAGGCTGATGTCTAGGTAGTTAGCTAAATTTCCTGTTCCACCTTAAATGGTGCAGCAGTTACATTCTGGCACCTCAGGTGTCAGAAATGCTGACATTTCTCACATTTGTGGGTTTTTTGATCGCTTGCGCAGGCATCTTGCCAGTTTTTCTGTTTTTTCCTCAAAACCCATTTGCCTCTAAAAACCTCCATTTGGAGGGCCATGTAGCCCTAACTCTTCGCTTTACCCCTCTGTCTCAACTAAAATCAGGATACCCTACCTCTAGACCTGAACACGTAAAGCGGAGGGGTAGGGCTATGTAGTAGGGGCAAGGTGTGAAACGGGATTGGGCGCAACACCCACCTCACTACATTTGGCTTAAGAAAAAGTGGTTTATGTTTGGTTTTTTGCCAAGCAATTCCTTGATATACTTGCCCATAGAGCAGGAGCAACAGCACTAGTGCAGGAAGGTTTTTTTCTGACACATAGGCCTGCTGCTGGAAGCCTATGAAGATGAACAAAACCAGGGTAGCTGGCACAGTGTAGTTCAGCTGGGCAAAGACAAGACAGATCATAAGATATGAGACAAAGAAACATGTTTGTAACAGATATAGGACTGTGTAGGACAAGTATCCCAGGAACTGACCATGTCCCAGACAAAGTTTGCAGTCCAGTACAGGATGGGTTTGACTCCACTAACAAACTGGAGATGTTTAGCTTTGCTGACCCTCTCCTCAATCAGAAAGAGCACAAAACTTGCCGGCACAAGAGACATGGCAAAAATCACACATATGGACAACAGGACATCCACTGATGTGGTCTTCCTAGAGACAGAGAAAGAGAGAGTCTTACATGAAACTGGTTCAATAGTTAAAAGTGACAGAAAGTATTTACACTGACTAGATAATCAATGTTTCAGT
>JAILXH010177402.1:3471-15151 GCA_023558415.1 Piaractus mesopotamicus
AAACCACAGCTTTCTTCATATCAAAAAAAACTGTATGTACTTGCTATGTTGACTTACTTGCTCACCTATGAAGATGTGAATCCAGTTTGTTGCGTAAACCACAATTATTTCCATCAAATAGGGGTGGTAATGATACACACAGCCCTCTATTCGATTTGATTCTCGATATGGGGTTCACAATTTGGTATTCTCGTGCATTATGGTAGAAAAAAAATGGTAAAATGGTACAATTTTGTTAACTGAAGGAGTTAGGAGAAGTAGATTGCCTTTGGCCTTGGTTTATAGCTTGTTAATAGCAGAAAACAAATCTACCTTGGAAGTATCTGCGCGTATAACTGCAGGAAGGGTGTATTCTGTTTATTGTGTTGTTTCTTTAAATGCATTGTAGGCTGTAGTTGCTATGAGCATAAATAACACAGAGGGGGTTGAAGAAAACCTATCCCCTTCAGCATTAAGCTTCTTTACAATCTCATCCTATTACACTGCACTGCATCCTGGGAAGTACCTGAAGTGGGCGATCAGAAATACTCTGTATATGAGACCTCTATCCACTGACTACTACTACGAATTTTATTACTTCTTAAATTTAACAAGTGAACGTTAAACAGCTACTGAATAGCCTTTGACTGTCAGTGGATCATAGATTATTTAACAGATAACAAGTCATTTGAAAAGCTGTCCAAGAAGAGTTGGATAAAAATGAAGATGATTTGCTGTATTGCAGGTGGATGGACTTCCTGCTCTGATCTTGTGCTCAGGGGTATTGGTAGCTGCTGGACGTGAGCCTTTTAGAAAAGGAAACTATGATGTCCAGAAACCTTCTGCTCCGACTTGGCTACCAGCAAAAAGTGTAGGACGGCTGCACCCTGTGTCCCGTAAGTCTAAAATATTTTATCCATTTCACAATGTTGTTAAATCTATGCTGCAAATTCACATTTTTAAGCCTACCATATTTTAGTGATTTGTATAATTGTGCATTAATGTGTTATGCATTTTCGTAGGCAATTTTGTGCAGATTTAAGTTACAAATACTGAACAAAACAGTTTCTGTGAAAGCAATGTAAAATCCAGAATTCATTCCTCTTATGTAATTTTACTTTCCTTTGAATACTCAGCTGCTCAACTGTCTAATGCTTCTAATGCTCTACTGGCCTGTATATATGTATGACTGGCTATGGTTGAGATTATCTGAGGGAATTCTCCAAGGCTCTAAAATATCTCCAGTAATACCTACCATGACCTACATCTTATAACATGCATCATGTTGCTCCATATCTTTACTCTCTCTAATCCCGGTATCTTCCCCTTCTCTTTCTCTCCCTGTCAATGCTTTCCTGCTGTCCTGGAATGGCTAATCAAACTGACGCATTTCACACCTGCTTCTGGTAAACTGCTGTCCTCTTTTTTCCCTTTATGATAATGTCAATGATAATCCACTTACTAATAATTAATAATAACTACTAAAGGGAAAAAGAAATCCATGACCAGCAGCACGAAATCTCGTCCCTTCTCACCATCCTCAGAGCGCTACATTGTGAATCAGATACACAACAGTTTTGCAGGAAGTGCATGTGACTATCCAAGTAACCCTACTGGTTCTGTAGAAATGGAGACCGGTCAGCTGCCAGAATCCATTGCAGAGACGGACACAATTGCCTGTCTGGATGGTGAAGGTGAGGGAGACATCCACATGCCCACTGAAGATGACATTGAAAAGTCCTTTCGGATCAACCAAGACGGCAGCATGACTGTGGAGATGAAGGTCCGCCTAACCATCAAAGAAGAGGAGACAATTCATTGGACTACTACACTTAGTCGCTCCAGCGTGGCCAGTCAAATGAAGACTGCCTCAAAATCGCATTCTGATCTGGGTGCAACCATATCTGACAATATTCCCCCTGAAGTTGACCCTGTGGCCTCAGAGGTAATCGAGAATTGCCCAGAAGAACTTGCCTTTCTTAAGGAAAGTCCTGAAGAGATGGAGGCAGGTAGAGCAGAGCCAATCATAAGGGAAAAAGAGCCCCTCCATTCCCTTCCTTCTAGCCCTGGGTGGCGCAAAGTTCAGCAGAAACAATCTGTTGGGAGCACCATGAAAGTTACGGAAACTGAGATCCAGGAGAATGTGATGGGCTCATACGCCTACAAGGAAGAGACAAGTAATGGGGAGATGAAGCAGGAGCACTGCATGGTACGGCAGTGCAGAAGCCGCCCTGTACCTAAACCCCGCAGCAACCTGCCCTCTGAACTGAATGCAACAACCTCACAACTGCAGTCCAATACCTATAAATCGGCAGAGATTCTACAACTGCAGGACAATGGGGAGGCGGTCCATGAGACAGTGCTCCACATCTATGAACAACAGACCTGCCAGGAGAATTTCTTTGCCAATACACAGCTCTGTGTGCAGGGCATGGCCACATACAGTTCAGCTGGAGGTCGGCCAGCGTCATCTGATACTGTATTTCCTGCATCCTCTGAAAAAACAATGCGGTCTTCCAGTGAGGATTTGGAGTCTGAGCCCAGGGTCTCTAGCACTTATGGGTCACTTATGAGACAGAAGAACGTCTTCCAATCAGACCTCTACACACTACACCAAAAAAACATCCCTCAGGAAATCAGAAGTAAGAAGTCAACAACAAGTTCTCCTGTCACTGAATTTTCTAAACCTTCAGAACCTAGGATAATCTCCACAGCAGACACTAGCAAGAGGAGAAAGCCAGTGAGAGTAATTGTCAAAAAGAATCATATTTTCCAAATTGCTGCTCCTGAACGAAAGCAAAAAGATGATAAAATGGACACGCTGAAAGAAATAAAGAAAATAAGAGCTGATATTTTTAGCCGAGCCGGAACAACAAGACGTACTGAGCATTACCGGGCAAAAGCTGTTCAGAAGCTTCTAAAAAGAAGAAACAATCAAGCTAATCGTCAAGTACTCCTTCCATCGTCAAGTACTCCCTCCATGATACACAATCCTGTTCAGTTGATGATACAAAGCCCAAATGAATTACCACCTGAGAAAGAACAGTTCACCAATGAAGTGAGTCCTGTTCAACCAGACATCTCCTATAGGAAATTAAATGATAGTTCAGCCTCTCCAAAAAGAAACCTGCTTCATGCAGCAACCAGTAAATGTACACTAACACGGCAGACATCTATGAATGAGGAGCGAGATTTTCAGCGAGAAACGCGAGAGCTTAGTGAAAGCATATCCCTTCCTGCTCTGCATTCTTCTTCCTCAGTCTTCAACGAATACGTAAACCTCTGGCTGCAGAAGAGTGAACCTGACCAGGAACAGGTGCCATCTACCCACACAGAACTACAGGAAAACACAACCTTTCTGACACCTCAGGAGTCACAGCCTTCTCCAGAGGTAGGAGAAATAATCTGTGAGACTATGAGTGCTAGAGAAACATTAAAAGAGGATCTACCATGTTGTGTACCAGTAGATAATACTTCATCGCCCAGAAATCTATCGTCAGCAAAATCATCAATGGAAGAGAAATTCTCTTGTGTGAAGGAAATTTTATACAGCAATTCCCCTCCAGAAAGAATTTCCCTGCCCAAAGATTCCTCAGAAGGGAACACATCCCTGTCTAAAAGAAATACTTTTGAAAAGAACATATCAACAGAAGTAAAGTCTCCTCAAAATAACACTGTAGAGAAAATACCGTTACCAAGAAATCTCTCTCTGAAAAAAAATACGTGGAAGAAAAGCATTTCCTCAGAAGAGAGTTCATCACTGAAGGATAAATCATCTGAGAAAAAAATCATCCAAAATGTCTCACAAGGAGAAACACCATTGGCAAGAAATGCCTCTGGAAAAACAAGCCAGGCTACCTCAGACAATGATTCAGCATCAAGTGAATCATCAATAGAGTCCTCAAAATTATCTTCAAATCAAGAAATAATGCCAGTTCCCAGACATCTGAGAATGTCTTTGCAATCAAAAGATTCTGGTTCAGAAATGAACATTGATAAAACATCTACAGGTAATGATCATGTAAAAGAAACACTTATTTCTTGCAGCCCTTCTTCAGAAAAGACTCTTCTACCCAACCAATGCTCTGTAGAAAAAATACCTAAAAACAACACTCTGATCAAGGCATCACTCTTCAACAATCAAAATATGGAGAAAACATTATCTACACAGGTAACTTCTGACAAGAAGTCAAGACTGAGACCTTCTTCGCTGTCTGAATCCAAAAGTTTGTTAGGCAAATCCCAAGTAACCAGTGATGCAACAAAATCCATCATCCTACGTGGGGACATAACCAGATCTGAAACTACTAAATGTACATCTTTGAGGGCACAATCAGATGCAGATGCCCAGATTACACCTCCCACAGAAATGTCATTTTTGCAAGCAGAAAAATCATATTCAGTTAAAATGGCAGTGAGGCCAGATATGAGACAAGTTCTTGAGGAGCTCTGCCATTCCATTCAGTCACTCCGTGAAGTCACGCAGCACAAGCGGAGGTCTTGTTTGGAGAAGTCCAATAGCATGCCAGATTTCTCCTCACACTTGGCCTCTACATTTGGCTCCTCTTCTCGAGTGCTCTTAGCCTTCCTCTCAGTTATGACCCTGAAGGATGGTCTGGCAAATCTGAACGCATGTCGCCAAGCTCAGGACATCCTGAGCTGCTCTGAGGCTTTGCTTATGCTTCAGTCGCTTAAGGAGATGGCGACCATAGAGGATGCAGAGAAGCTGAGAGCCAGTCTAAATGCTCTGCAAAACTCAACATCTGTTCAGTTGCTGCAGAGTTGGAGAGGGTTCCAGGAACTGAGCAATACATCCAGGAGTCATAGTGTTACATCAGGTTCCTCAAGGAGTGGGTCTTACAGTGGGTCATGCTCGGAGGAAGAGGCAATTCAAGGACTCATGGAAGATCTAGGCGTTCCTGACAGGGTCAGAGAGGAGCTAGCTGCTCTTTGCACTCAAGAGGAGGAGAGCATCAGAGGTAATCATGGATTAGAAAAGCAGAGTGAGTCACTCCCAGAGGTAAAGATGAATGGACTTATAGAGTCATTCTTAAGGGAAAAAACAATCAGCTTGCCCGACTCTGTGCTAAAAGATGTAAACATATATGTTAAATCTGTCATCGAAAAAGCTGTTAAAGCACACCTTGATGACTGTGGCACTTCAGATGTCTCTGTGACACATTTATTGGTTAGTGCTGAAAAAGAAACCAAAGTGGCAACTGACAAGCATGCAGGGGAATTCTCCCAAATAAAAAGAACCAAGCAGGCTGACTGTGTACTTGACTTCAACATAGACAAGAACATGTCTTCCCATGAGTCTGCCTTGGAAGAAAAGCAAAAAACAACAGAAGAGAGAGTTGCAGAGCTCATCAGAACAGAGGATAGAGGAGTTGTGGCAGAGCAAAAAGAAATAAATGCCAAGCCACAAAAGGAGAAAGAAGTGATAGAAAAGAGGGCAGTGTTTGAGGACTGCGATGCCAAGACAAATGACACTATGGAGGAGGCACTAGACAGTGATGAAGGAAGGGAATCAGCAAAAAAGCTGGTGGATACAAGGGAAATTGATGAAGATGGGGAGAAGAGCCTTAAATCATCTGAGTCACCAACTAGCAGTGAAAATAAACTGACAACGTCCGAAGAGGAAAAATCTAGCTTAGAGGAAGAAGAAGACAGCTGTGATGAAGAACTTATGAGCTTTTCTGAAGATCAAGTTAGTGATAAAGAAGAAAATCTTGGTAGTGACCAAAACTATGCCATGACAGCCACTCTCTCTCAGTGGCAAAATGAAGGCCAGGCGAGTCAAACACAAAGCCAACTGCACAGTAAAACAGAAAGTGAGGAGACGCTCCTCAGACCACCTGAAATGCAAACTACCTTGCTTACCATTCACATAGAATCAGATGTGAAAGAGGACATGACACGACCTGAAACAGAGCAACAACACGCTGTCTATGAGGAGAGAATGATTTATCCTGGGGAGGAGCAGGTGATTTTGGAAGCACCAGAATGCTATACAATTTATAAAGAACACTGTGTGGAGGAAAAGGAGTATGGTCCAGAAAAAGCTGAGGAGCATGAGGAAAAAACAGCACATTTTACAGAAAAAAAGAAAACTTCAGTGGCAGAGCTCATCAGTAACATTGAGTCAGTTGCACAAAGGGCCTGCGATATACCCAAGAAGCCTGTCGACAGATTCTTGACACACATCGATATACCAGACATTTCAGACACTGATAAAATAGATAATGTTTCTCAAATGTCCAGTGAACAAGATGGGGTGGAGGAGTTTATAAAAGATCCATCTAAAGTGCAAACACAAGACAAAAGTGACAGTGAGAAGCACTTACCAAATGAACTATCAAAGAAGATCAGGACAACAAAGCAGTCACATATGGACTTGACCTCAGAACCCCTCTCCTCTTCATTAGCCTTCAGCTATGATTCCCGAAGCAGCTCTTTGGCACAAGAGCCAGAAGAAAGCATTCAGGTTAACAGAGTTAAGTCAATCCGAGAGATGTTTCTTGCTAAGAGCGACACCACAACCCGCAATGGGCCCAGACGACAGCACAGACCACATTCTGACATGTCCGACTACCAGGCCGAATCCAGTGACAGTGGAGGAAACCAGTCCCAAACATCACCTGAGACCTCCAGCGGAGAGGATGACACTAGCCGATTAGCCATTGCCAAAGGTTTTGTCAGAAGAACCATTGAGAGGCTCTATGGAAGAGGTCATTCAAATAGTACAGGGCCAGATGATAGGAGACCTCTATCTGCCTCCAGAGGGAAGCAAAGAGAAGGTCCTGGAAGGACAAATGTAACCACTCTGGCTTCCATCCATGAAACTCGAACACAAGGAAAGACTGACCTATCATACTTTAATGCCACAAGCTCAGTGGATGCCTTCAATGAGTCAACTCATTGTGTCACTCTGAATGCCCAAGTGGGACCTGAAGATGCTGTCCTCATTGACAAAGGTTGCTGGTTGCTTCGTGAAAACCAACTGATTCGTGAATCCTCCCCAGAACTAGAATCTCCAAGGAGAGAGGAAAAGAACACAACTATATTAGTTGACTCTGAGCAAGATGCTATGAAGGAAGATGTTCCATATTCCTTATTTTGTCCAGCCTCTCCTAATAGGACTCTCTCTTCCACTGAGCTTGAGGAGCTGCCTGGGTCATTAGGACCAAAGTTTACCTATTTCAACCTTCCAAACGCAAGTGACTCTGAGCTGGAGCCAGAAGGACGAAATTCTGATACCCCGCCAAAAAGAGAGGCTAAGGTGAGCCCTGTAACACAGTCACCCAAATCCTGGGCTGAGAAAGACAGCATTCTACCTGCCTTCAACCCTCCAGTCATCAAAAGAGTAGATAATAAAGTGCATCCTTTGTTAGAAGCTTTAACACCTCCTGTGGTTACCCAGCCAGTCAGGGGACAGGGTGCACAAACAGAGGTCGCAAGGCACTCTACAGAACCTGATGTCCTGGAAATGCTCTTTATATTTTGTGGACAGCACTGTCCCATACTTTAAACTAAATGTTTATCACTTCATAGAAGCAACCCAGTAAATGTATATAGTTTTCAAGAGTCAATTTTCAATAAGCAGATGAAAAAAATAACAATTTCATATTCATGATGATCAGAACTGCCTTACATACCTGGTTAGCATAATGGATTTTTGAAGGAATACTGCTGGTGGAGGTGCTGAAGATGATAATGTGAACCACCTTGATTTAGGAAGCACAGCTGTTGGTTACTGATTAGCACTTAAGGTGACAGAACATGAATTATGTAGTGCCTAATCTGTCAATGTACCACTCAACTGTCAAACATTCGGTGCTCAAAGTGTTCATGCAAAAAGGAACTGTGATTAAATTAAATCTATACATGGATAAAATACATGTTTTAGATATTTTGTGTATATACGTGTTGCTACCCTAAGGGGAGTTAACCTGAGTCTGTTTCTTCACACTTTGAGTATACTGCCTTTCTAAAGCATGGTACAGACAGGTATGTTTGACGTCTTCAAGGCCATCCTGTGCATTACGCTAATCTCATTTTGACCAAAAGCTTTAAAGTGTTCAGCGGTCAAAGAGTCACGAAAACAGGGTGATCAGCTCTCGCTCCCAGCATGGGACTGGTGCATATGCTCAACTCACACGCAAATGTCATGTGCTCTATATAAACCAACAGCCACTCCCCCATATGCCACAAACCTGCCAATCATTGCTCTTAAGGATGATTAATGCCATTGAAGCATTAGTCTTTGCATTGCATTACTATTACTTGATGTTCTGTTGGTTTCTGTTTGTGAATGTGTGTACATTTGTTGTTGTATATACACTTAACTAGCTTTTAGCATGATAGCTGCCATGTGAAGAGTTGGTAGATTTGTTTTTTAACATTTTTATCAATAGGGGTTGTACATATGTGTAAAATCTGTGCTCCTAAAATAAAATGACTGTACAGTTTTTGGAAAAAGAAAGCAAAATAGTTGTCTAAAATCCCAAATATGGCTCTGTAAAATCAATGGCAGCTGATATTTAAGCTTCTTTTCTGTGACTTGTAATACACATTTGTTCAATTAAAGGTTTGTTTTATACTCCTGTCTCTGTATTTTTTTCTACAATTTATTAAAGCAATAAAACCATAACAAGTGCACCGCTAGATGGCAGAGTAAAACAATATCTGCTGCAGTGACATTTTCCTACATTTAATGGCAGCAATTGTTTAACACTGACTGCATTTCTTTCACTGAAATTGTTGCCAATTGCATGCAGATATATAAATGCACATGTACACAACATTTATCAGAAACTGTGATGTAGGAATAAAAACCATTTAGATGTTACAGAACAGTTTAAAAAGGCTTTAAAGCTGAATTTGCCGTTAAGACATCACAAATATAGAAAACAATTCATAATCCCCTAAAATTAAGTATAGAATGCCATTTTTTCACTAATAAGGAGACACTGATTTCCCTTTTCAGATATTTTGAATCACCTTGTGACTAATACTTGGAAAATGTTAAGGTTAAAACAAAGTCATTTAAAGACAATGACATATACAGAACGTATGTATGCATACGCAAGTGGTGGACAAATGCAAATTCAACTATTTCTTAATTTTCATATGTATTTTGCAGATATACAAAAATTAATTTAGGCTACTGTTGATTTTATAAACCTTTTTTTAAAAAATTCTTTGAACATAAAATTTAAAAGTTACTATGGCTCAGAATACAACTTACATCAGCACACTTACAGCACACTACTAGCCACCTGAGAACACCATTAACAATGCATCCTGTACGCCTCGTGGGGGAATTCCTAATAGATGCCCATCCCACAGTGCCAGAACACAGTCATCACAGGGGGCTGTGAATCACACTAAACACCTCCAACAGCAGCTTAAACCCTACATGCACAAACATTCAGCTGCACCCTGAGCAAGCCCTCATACACATGCATGTTCATTACACAAGTATCCAGAGGAAGATCTTACTGTTTCCGTGTTGCTCTTTGACGGTTCAGGAGAGTTAAGGGTGTTTCTTCTAAAATTCCTTAGGAGAAAAGCATTACACAAAAAGCAGACATGAGATACTTCAGGCACAGATAAAAATTGTAATAGTTATTCACAGCTGAATTATTATCAGAACTGAGAAGACTCTTAGTCTTGAATGAGAAATAATTTAGTTTATATTGAGATCCCGGCCTTTGAGTTGCAGATAAACGAGCATTATTATCTCAGCAAATCTGAGCACAGCGTGTGACTTTATTTACATCTCAAACTCAAGAGGAGACATGTGAGATTACTTGGACAAAAATCTGAAAAGCACAGGACAGGATAGCTTGGTCCTTCCCTCTGATCTCACATCAATGCATAATTAAAAGGAAACACAATTGTGTGGAGTAGAATGTGCTAAATATGAGAACTTTGTCATAAGCAGTTGTTCAAAAAACAATACACACGAAACACATTACCTGGCATATTAAACAGGATGTGATCAGCTTCTGAGTGGCACGTCTGGCCCTTCAGAATAATGACTTTGGCCAGGAAGTAATGGTATGGCTCCATGACAGTACACTCACACCCTGTAAGAAAACATTACAAGAAAGATTATATAACACACATACCTCTGACATTGCCCCCACTGAGTGTGCTTCTGTTAAAGATGTAACAATTTTAATGTGTGAAATCAAAAAATATAATTTGACAAAGTGTGTCAAAATTTAAAACTGTTTCACCAATGTGTGCCTCGGTTTCTCTCATTTATCATCTTTCATGGAATCCACTGTAACTGAAAATACATGCATCATTACGCCCCTAGTGTGCACGCATGTAAGCTGTACAAACACTAACACAGTAACATAAACATACACTATATGGACAAAAGCATTGGGGCACCTACACGCTGATGTTGGACGAGAGGGCCTGGCTCACAGTCTCCGTTCCAGTTCATCCAAAAGGTGTCTGATGAGGTTGAGGTCAGGACTCTGTGTGGGTCAGTCAAGTTCTTCCACACCGAATTCACCCAACAACGGCTTTATGGACTTTGCTTTGTGCACAGGGGCAAATGTCTTGGTATGCTGGAGCATTAAAATTTCCCTTCACTGGAACTAAGGGGGCTAGGCCAACCCCTGAAAAACAACCCCATCGCATTATCCCTCCTCCAGCAAGCTTTTGTTGGCACAATGCAGTCAGGCGGGTATCGCTCTGGCATTCGACAAACCTAGACTCGTCCATCAGACTGCCAGATAGAGAAATGTGATTCATCACTCCACAGAATACGTTTCCACTGCCATGCCAGATGGCCACATGGTCACCCCATACTGTGAAAGCGTTTTCCGTGCACTTTGCCACAGCTAGTGAGAGTATGTCTCCTTCACTTAATTCTTCCTTCTATAAATGTACAAGAAAAGGATGGACAGAGGAAGAACACAATGACAAAAGGCACGTGTGAGCCTACCACTGCACATCCCATAGACAGGAACTCTCTGTTATGCCTCATGGTCTTGTCATGGTGAGGGCCTCTGCAGCACACTTAAGGTAAACTTATAACAGAAAAGGTAACGTTATAAGACAGGAGAGATAAGAACCAAACCATATTAGAACAAAACTATTTAAATAATGATATCTAATATCGAACACTGATTATATGAACGTGTAGGCCGACTGTAAGCATGTAGTGAAACACTGGTTCATCACTTCATACTCTAGAGGTCTTATGGTCAGAAACGTCGACACATCAACATTGTGTGATGTGAAAGTGCAGTAAAGAGTAAAAACAACTGAAATAAAACCGCGTTGACTGTGTGTACAGCGTCGTGACTAAATACAGTAAGGTCTGGCACGTTTCCTGGCTTCAGCACGACGCTGCACTCTTCTCCCTTCATGTGGCTCAACCGGTCCTTACCGACACTACCAGCAGGCGGCGCACAGTGACATAAACAGGAAGCGCTACACTGTCGCGCCTTAAGCGCTGATGGGAAATGTAGTCTTCTGGTGTAAATTAGTTTATTTCGTACTGCAGAGCGTTCTTTGAATCTGTGCTCAGTTCAATGTGTTCATTTTTTCTGTGTTTGATGTTGTGTAGCTTTGGCTTGAATCTGATTTTAACTTTTGTTTTTTTTTTGTTTTGTTTTGTTTCTTTTTTGCAGTGAGCTCACAAAACCAGAAAAGGCTGGCTGTTCTTTTTTCC
>JAILXH010177434.1:4161-15387 GCA_023558415.1 Piaractus mesopotamicus
CATCAGAATTTCTATTGAACAGCAGCACATAGGCCTAAGACCACCATGTCCATTGCTAAGTATTGGCTAAAGGGGTTTAGAGCCTCCCACCATTGGGCTGTTGAGCAGTGGAACTGTGTTTTTTTGTATTAGGAGCTCCATCCAATATCTTTGGAATGGGTTGGAGTGGTGTTTGTGATCTAGAACTAATGATCCAACATCAGTACCTCACTAATGCTCTTGTATCTGAATGCAATCAAACCCTCACAGCAATGTTCCAGCAGAGCAAAGCCAGAAGAATAATGGCTATTATTACAGTTATGGTGGATAAGCGCCCTATTAATACCCTTGATTTCACATGAAATGCTGGATGATCAGGTTTTGGACATATATTCATGTTTGCTCATTATTATGACAAGCCACATTATGTGGCATTTGCATAATATACATAATGTGTGTTTGCGCTTTGATCAAAATCTAAAAGATGTCCATCGTGTTGTGTTATCAGTTGTGATTTTGTGTTTCAGGTGGGGTGTAATATGAAAGGATAATGAACTAAAATGTAGATTTATCCACCAGAAAACTGGCAACAATGGCAACAGAGCAAAATGAAATGACAACTGCTGACCATGGAGCCCTGACAGCCACAGGTAATGTGCCAGCCTTCAAATCTTCAAATCAGTGATCCATTTATGATCACAGGTTTGCGATTTTTAGTTTTGTGTCAACAATTCTGAGGCAAACTGTAGAAAAGCTGTTGAAATGCAATACACTGGCAAGTGAAATCGGTGAACATATCTAATATTTCTCAAAATGAGAATGTTGAAAGAATGTTATAAGATTGAACAATCTGATCTTGTGGAATTGTTATCTTATGAATAATGCTTAAAACAAAGCTTAAAGCAACATGTATTGACTAGATCAAAAGGCGAATTGTTAAGATGAACACAAAGTTATTCAGAGTGGATTGATGTGAAAGGCTCTATTTTAAAGAAAAATGAGTCAGAATTGTTCACAGTGGTGTTCATAGGAACCAAATGTCTAAAGCATGTAATTCCTTTAAAAGCAACACTCTCAGAAATAAAGGTAAGAAACTGTCACTGGGGTGGTACCCTCAAGGGTACATCTCAGTACCTTTAGTCAGGGAACATAATTGTACCATAATCCATTGAAACTATACTTTCTAAGTTGTACTGACTCCAAACATCCTGTCTTGTGTTCAGGCTTTTTATTTTATTGTTCTGTTTTAAAACATTAGCTTATGAAAAGCAACAAATATGTACTTTTCCACTGGGAAAAACCTATTTAAGGTACACAATTGGACCTTAAAACCACTGTTGTACCTTTGAGGGTACATTTACCTTGTTTGTACCTTGATGAACGAAAAATGTACCTGAACAGAACCTTTATTTCCAACAGTGTGTCTCACACAAATGTGTTGTACTAAATGATTACGAATTAAGTCCCTGATTTCTGAGACATTGTTTTATGCTAGTTTTAAGTTAAATGTGTTTTTCATTATATCAGCTATTTATACAGCATTTTGAAATGCTGTACATATATGTTTAATCTGGAGATGGTGGACATAAACATGTATATGCAGGGTGTTGTAAGGAAAGCTAGTACCCAAAGTTGGTACTCTGAGTTGGTAAGGTTCTCTGCAGCGCACCATTTCACATCAAACCAATCTGAAAGATTTTGTTTATATCTTGACAACGGAATTATGCAGTAATCTTGAAAACAGGTGGAATTCCCCGTCACTAGCCAATTTTTTTGCAATCTTTTGCATTGAAATGCTTATCAGTATAACCCATCAAAACCACTCACCCATAGCTCAAGTGATATTCGTTTCAGCTCTTATCTGCATTTCTATAATGAAATATGTTGGCATTTGTTTTCCCACGGACTGCTGCACCTGCTTAGAAGATAATAAGGCGTAATCAATGTCTATACTTTTTTACTGTTAATATTTACTTTTCTGTTTAAACCTAACGATACCATAATCAATTAAAATCAGGATTTCTTAAGCCATCATACTTATCAAAAGCTTGGCAGTAAGCTTAAGCAGTCCAATTTACCTGAAGTCACCCTGTAGACATGGTTAATTTCAGGATCAGAAATTATTGCATCGTACAGTAAACAGGCCCAAATGTGAGGACTTGAGTGTTTTTATACCACAGTGTTGCAAATTAAAGAAAAAAGTACAGTAAACAGGCCCAAATGTGGGCAAAAAGCTGGCATTTGACCAATATCAAACTCTTGTGTCATCTTTTGAAATGTATCTATTTTTATCTATATCTATCTTTTGAAATGTATCTATCACTGAATAGATAATGGTAAGCTGCAGCTTAGAATAAAATGTCCATTATTTTTACTTCTTGTTAGAATTAACTACTATTGCACTCATTGTTCCAAAGCCAATATGTTTTGTCCTGTGCACATTTTTCTCCCAAATGTCACTGGATCCTCTGAATTGCAATTAAATTAAAGAGTCATCAGTCATTAAAGAGCCCATTGCATCCACTGGAATGACACCACATGAAAGTGTGGCTACTGTACTTTAATATTATTATACAATAATATCACATCTCAAACTGTAGGCTTCTACAGCCAGAGCAACTCAGGTTGCCAGTCTTATGATGTCAATTCAGTCTATAGAATCGTAAGCTTACATGCAGTTTTTTTTGCATTTTGGCTTTTTAATGACCTCGTAATTCAGAGGACCCAGTCATGTTGGGAGGAAAAATGTATGTTGGCTTTGATTGGCTTCGGAATTTTTTGTTTTTTAGAAAAAGTTTTTCAGTTTTTGAGAACGCCATTCAATTTTCCTAAAGAGAACCACGGCTTAGACCTGTATATATGGGCATGCTGCTGACCACAGAGTGACAACAGAAGTCTGTGACTAAGCATGTTTGCTCATACAAGAAATTTCTCTTCAGTTGCACAATAGCTCACAACAGAAATGTCTATTTCTACTATGTTTGAAAGGTGTTTTACAGTTTATCACAGTAAAGATGTGTCTGTGTTGATGAAGGTGGCAGCAAATGTGAGAACCTGTCATGTTACCTGGTGCTGAACGACATAGAGAAGAATATTATCCAATGGATTTGCTGCATTACTGGACCTGCCACTTTCCTAGAGAACATCCTGGTGCTGGTGGTCATTGGTGCTTCAGCTAGATTACGCAAGCGGCCCTCGTACCTCTTCATTGGAAGCTTAGCGGTGGCTGATGCCTTGGCTAGCTCTTTCTTCCCCATTTGCTTCTTGGAATTCCACCTTTTAGGTCACAAAGACAATTCTAATATATACTTATTCAAGCTAGGAGGTGTCACCATGGCCTTCACTGGCTCTGTTGGTAGCCTGCTGCTAACTTCAATGGACCGCTACCTTTGCATCTACAAGGCTCCGCGCTACAAACTTATGTTGACACGTCGTAGAGCCTTGTTTGGGATAGTGGCCTTATGGACTGTGACTATTGTGATCTCTTTCCTCCCTCTGATTGGATGGAGATGCCAAGACAAGCCTCCATGTTCTCATCTCTTCCCATACATTGACCCACACTATATGAGCTGCTGGGCAGGCCTCATGCTGGTGGTGCTTGTCCTCATTTTGGTAGCATATGCGCTAATCTTGTGGAAGGCCCACCGTCATGAGGCAGTCATGGAAGCTCGAACACCAGGGCGTTCAACAATGGGACAGCGCGACAGAATGCGTGTGGATATCCGTCTGGCACGCACTTTGGGCCTGATCCTCCTGATCCTAGCACTTTGCTGGGTCCCTAGCCTCACCATCATGGTGGTCGACGTCTCACGGAGGCTAACTCGCATGGAGCAGCGGGCCTTCGCCTTCTGTGGAACTCTGTGCTTGGTAAATTCAGCTGTAAACCCACTGTTATATGCTCTCCGCTGCCGTGAGCTGAGACGGGCACTCCTGAACCTGCTGAGGCGTGTATGCAGGGTTTGTACTTGGGGCACTGGAATGTGTGCTTCTGGCCAAAAGAAAGACAATGATGCTGGACAGACTGAAAATAAGGACAAAGATACTCTTTCTGAATCCCTAGACAGACAACATCTGGATTAGCTGGACATTAAAAGTTACTACAAAAGTGATTCTGACTGATTAGTTGGCAGTCATGGTTTTTACAGTAGCTTTGTGTAATATGTGCACAAAAACTAACCGTGCATGAAATGGTGTTATATACTGTATTATAAACTTCTATACTGTACCAAGCAAAAGTCAGAAAACACCCTTCATTTATTTAATTTCCAGTCAAAACGGCCATTAAGTATTATTCATTTTTCAGTGTCAAAAAAGAAAGACAGAAAAAAAAGAAAACATAACAGAAGATTGCACAGAAGCCTCAACAACCAAATATAGTATGATGTTTTTCAGTATTTAGTGTGTTCACTGTTTGCACCGCTTTCTTTCTTTAAGATAAAGAAATCTGCAGGATTATTTTTCCCAAAGATCAGTTTTAGAAGTTGGTGCATTTTCTGTGTTGCATGTTCCAAGTAATCCAAAACACATTCAATGACGAGGTCTTCATCATCATCATCTTCTCCGTATAATGAGAATCAGTCAGGGCCAGTTTAGGGGGAGCACCCATTTAACATTCTCTCCTTTTTTATCAAACCAAAGGTTTGCTGTTGGCATAAACAAAATAGCAAAGTGAAACACAATATAAATACTGTATTACGATTCAACTTTCTGTACCACATAGACCAAAGCTGACATTCTTTTTTTGTTTGTTTTTTTTTTTTTGGTTTTCGACTTTGGAAGAGGGTAGAAAAGACATCCTTTGTTGAAAACATGGCCTGTATTTGTGAAAATCTTATTATATGTTGCATTGGAAAATCAGGGCATTACAGTCTATGTTTGCACCCAGACTGGCTATAATAGTATGTACAATATGTGTTTGCTGAAGTACATCAAAAAACACACAAAAACTTTAATTTCATTATTGTCTATGGCATATACTGCTGGCAAATATTGTATAGTGTTATATATTCTCATTATTAAAGCTTTTATTGTATACTGGGTTATACTGTATATGCTTTCCAAATAAGGTGATTTGTTGCAAAATAATACTTACAGAACATCAGAACAGGTTGTTGTGTTACCTTGGGGTCTATCTCACAAAGCACTGTCAGTTTAATGTAGGGTTCCTAAGTTTCAGCTTCACAAAACCTAACAGATGCAAAATGTAGTCTCTGTCAACCCAATTGTAGATATTCAACATATGATTAATCCTTGTGCGCATGAAAGCATGCCGTTTTTGATAAACAGACAATCGCATTAAACAGAAGAAGAAATCATACTAAGCAGATCTGAATCATCATGTTACAGGCCCCTGGGCACAAATGTTTTGCATCACAAAAAAGATGTTAATGGCATCATTAATACTGTTCCTTTTGTCCATTTCGTCAAGAAGGAACTACGGCCTACTGTGATTGCACAAACGCGATAGCCAGTTGCCAGACAGCATATTTTCCAAACCCATCATGTTCTGCTATGGCATCATCCCACATATAGTTGTACAAAACAAAACAATAGCAGGAGTATATATACATGGTTACAGGTTAACATAAATACAAACATCAATTTTTTTTCCCCAATCCCCCCAATTTAGTCATGCCGAATTCCACCCACCAGCTAGGTCCACCAAACACACAACCTTACAAGCACTAAGATGGTGAAGCCTAGCACGTGCTTCCTCCAAGTCATGTGAAGTGCGATCACATCTTTTTGAACTGCCACTAACACAGCATTGTTGGACATTTCAACGCGCTTTCAGAAGAACACTAACTGCTAACTGCCTGCAACTTGGTTGGTAATAGGGGGAGAGCGAGGCCAATTGTGCTTTCTTAAACTCCTGTAGCATTTTTTTTTTAATTTTTTTTTTTTTTACTTGTGCTTGGCTTTGAAAAGGGGCACTCTCTACTCTGTAGGGTATAGGGTCTCACAGATCCCCCAAGCACATCCTTATCCAACTTTAAATTTAAATTATGTTCACAGGAATGCTGGCACACTGGGAAAAAAAGGAAAAAAGGGAAAAGCTTGACTGAGGTAATGGTGGATAGTGGAACAGTTGCTGAGCAGTAGCTGAAATACAGTAAAGCAGAGATTTTCTGGGGTCAGCTAAAGGGTCTCTAAATAAAATACTTGTTACAAGTTAAAGCAGTTCTTTTGTTAATTTTGTCATAATTGCTCATGGGGGCCCCTTAGTGAATCTGATGAAGCTCACAAGGGGCAATGTAATTATTCAAATCAAGTGAGTTAGATTAAGGAAAACACAGAAATGTGCAGAGCACACAAAAATATATATTTTGCTTTCATTTGTAATTTTGTATTATTCTACATTAATTTTGAGACATAATAACATTTGAGTGATGTACACTCAATTTGCCTGTTTAACATAATTTATCCATATTGTTATGACTGTTTAGGGACAATTTAGTTTGTATAGTCTAAATCACTTTTAATAATTAAAGTACTAAACGTTACAGGTGAGGTTATTGTGATTTGCATTCATGAAACAATGTGTCAGAAAATAATGAAAGTCCACATGGCTGTTGTTGTCTGTGGGACTGTACTCCACATGCAGAGTACTGCAGGTACAATATAAAACTGGACAATAAAACGTGGAGTTTAAACAAATTAGCACATTGCATTCAATGTGATGTTTATTGTAAGAATACATTGGTGCTAGCCACTTAAGGGTGTCCCACAGGGCTCAGTTTTAGGTCATCTGCTCTTCTATCATATCGTTGCTGTCCAAAGAAAAACAAGTATCTCCAAAATAGTAACTTCGTAGAAGAAGGCAAAAACACTCTTACCTTTCAATGTAAGTTAATGTAAAGAGATTTTATTCCAAGTGTTTTTAGAGCATTTCTGTTGGTCCATTTATCATGAAATTTTTACACAACGTAAAGGACAGCTGGTGTGTTGAATGGCGTAAAAAATAAAAATAGACAAAAATGGAGATACATGGTTTTCTTTGGACAGCGATGATATACATGCTGCCACTTGGCCATATTATAGGCCATCATGGTCTAATTTTTTTTTTGTTTTATTGACAACACAAAATCTATGTCAGCAAATGCTCTGTGCAGACTGCACCACCAACTGCTTTATCAGACTGTATTCACAACCTGACATGGACGAGCATGAAACAGTTTAATTGGCTCCAAAGCACTGTTCTAGTTTATCTATCGTTGGCATTAATATTCATGGGATTTTGGTAATACCTTCTGCCCCTGTCTGCAATCTCGAAGTTATCTTTCACCCCACACTATCTTTGACATTCCTATGAATTCAATGTTAAGAAAGCATTTTTTTTCCATCTCCATAATATTGCTCGTCTCCGACCATACCTCAGCCTAGCAGATGTAGAAACACTTTTGCATGCATTTGTGACTACTGTAATGTTCTCCTATCTGCCCCCCTTGTGAAAGCCATCAGTAGCTGTTGCAATGATCCTCACCTATTCGATGAAGACTGAACATATCACCTCTATCCTTCAGAGACTTCACTGGTTATCTGAACATTGCATGTTCAGCAAAAGGTTCTTCTTAATATATATAAAGCTCTGAACAACATGGATGGAAGTTGAGCTTCTTCATTTATATGTCCCATCCCAATCCGTTTGATCACATGATTTAGGCCTAATTCATGTTCTAAAGTTTAAATTATGGGTGGTTGATCATGTAGTGTAGTACTTCCCTATAGTTTTGGAATAAACTTCTCCCGAAGTTTACTTGGGTTGCCTCCTCTCCATCTTCATTTAAATCTCTGTTAAAGACATACTCATTTTCACTATGTTATCTGTTCCTGTCAGACTTGAATGCAATGGATTTTGTTATCAAATGTGTGCCTCACTGTTTAATGTATTCATAATTTTTGATTGTCCTTGAGCATGGTAAGGGTGCTACATAAATAAAACTGATAGAGGTGATGACGAATTGCCACCATTAAATAGCAGCTGGCATAAATGCACACCTACTAACTTGGTCACATACCTGAGTGGTTGTATGTCCCCCAGTGGGCGTAACTCCAGTGCTGCCCAGATTACCAAAGAAAACCAAGGGTTGGGGTAGGGGTTGCTTTAAATTCCATCTACTGCATGGCCATATCCATGTCCATAGTAGAAACGTTTGAAGCTCGAGAAATTACCTAGATTAATTCTTTTTAAACTAACTGATGTCATAATGTTGTTGTAATATAGAAACGGCTATGGTGCAAAAATAAACATGACTGCATTCAAACAAACTGGACTGCAGTGTATCTTAATGTGCAGAAAGCCTAGGATTTATATATGAAAAATAAACAGGCTTTGTGAGAGGTAAACGCTGGTTAAGAGCTAAATGCATCATGGAAGCAGTTGTTGAGACTAAAGGTGAGCAATATCAGCGAATGTATAGCACATAATCTCTCAGGGAAAACTGTAAACTGTAACAAAACGTGCTGTAATCCTTGCGATATCATTAACATATTGAGGAATACGGCCTCCCCCTATGTGGGCTACATGGTACAGTCTGGCATGGTGACGCTTTGCCGTTTTGACTCGAGATTGGCAGTTGGAAAATACAAACTGGTGCGAGTAGGAGGGGGAGGTTAAGTGTGAGCTAATAAAGAAAGCATACGGAGAGAAAGGGAGTAAAAGAACGGGGATTTCGTTATTTCATCGAAAGCTTGGGCAATTTTAAGAGCCCCGATTTGGTTGTCGTTTTTATCCGCTCAGTAATCATGGCCTGTGGAGCTACGTTAAAACGATCCATGGAGTTTGAGGCCCTCCTAAGCCCTCAGTCTCCAAAGCGTCGAAGGTGCAACCCGCTACCGGGGAGTCCGGCCGCTCCGTCCCCGCAGAGATGCAGCCTTCGACCGCCTACAGAGACTCCACCGAATCCCGCGTCCCCTCAGTCCGTGGGAGGAGAGCACAGGTTAACTCCAGGTAAGAAACTCCACGGTTATTGTTCTTTTTGTGTAAAGACCAAGGTTTCTAATAGGAGGCCAGGGGCTGCTAACCGGTGATGCTAACATCTCGTCCTCCGTTTTCTGAGGTTTGGTCACAATGGAGTGCAAATATAGATCGTATTATGTGATAACACCCTGTAAGTCAGCTCCATGGTTTTTGTTAAACTCAGCTCATGTTTCAGAACTGCTGAAATATCCATTTATTTCATCGTGTTTGTTAGAATTTGTGTACAAACGTGCAAAGGGGAAGCGTTCCTAAATCATAGTCTGATGGGACCGTGGCTAGTGGGAAAGGGGCTCCACTAAAGGGACTCCATTTTAGAGAAAAACGGATTTATTACAGAAAACGATGAAGACATTTGAACTTTAAGGTGTTAGTCATGTTTCTCAGTAGTAATATTAACATATACATTCTATGTAGGTGAACGACTGCTAGATATTTCATAGTTCAGCGTCTAAACGGAAATTTTTCGATGGAAGTTGTTAGTAAATGGGTTCCGTTAGCCGTATTCTCGTTGAGTGCTAAACTAAGCCAGATTTGTCAACGAACCCCTTTCATTTTCTGGACATTTTTGTCATTGACAGCCTAATTTAAGTTGTTTTGTCGATGGCAAATATAACAAATATAGCCGGGTTGGTGATCTTATTAACTATTTATGAGCTCTATTTGTGGCCATTTTAAATCGACGTGCGTGTTCATATCGACTAGCTAAACAAGCTAACGTAAGCTAAGCTAACTGTTGTTAGCCCTGTTCCGAATGAGTGGCATTTAAAACGGTGAGGGAAAAACAAACACAGTTAAGGTAGTTCGAAACACTAAAAGCGGCAGGAAAAGCAAACAATAAAACTTGCTAAAAAGTTTAAACTCCAGAAATGTAATAAAACTAACAAGAAATGCGAAAACCGAGAGAAATAAATAAATAAACACAATGCTAGCGAGCTAGCGCCAGCTCTACATCAGCTAGCTAGCTAACTCAGTAGTTAACGCTGCACAGTCGTTGGTTTTGTTGAATTATCCGAGAGTTGTGAAGCTTCGATCTTCTTTGCACACTTTAGGAACAAAATGCAAATACAGCAAGGTAGTTAGCACCACTTTAGCCTGGTCGAGTGTGTCTACTCATTGATCCTCATGACGGCTATTTTTCGTTCCTTTTTTGTGTTAGGTTATTCGTTATAGATTAAACCAGAAATATGGTCTCTAGCTGTCAAAGGCAGGATGGGCTGTTGGATTGTAATTTTATAATCTGTTGTCATCCTGCTGAAAAACAGCCTTCAAAAGGACTTGCTAAATGACGTTAACATTAAATGTCTGTGTTGTAATTCCATTATGTAAGTAGGAAAAAATTCGCAGAGAGTTATCTTTTGTGTGTAGACTATGCAGTGGTCAGTGTTCTCTTCATAGACCTGTGTTTCTTTGTCATGTTTGTGGCTGTGTTTCTAGAGATAGCTAGAGAGATTGTGTTGCACAGAAATGCAGCTACCCCACCCGTTTGGGAAGCCCTGGCCTGTGGTTTAGGGACCAGTGGATCAATACAGATGATCACATGTTCTCACTAAGGCCTGTTGGAGCTGCTTGACTGCTACCTATTGATTTATACCTAAATCCCTTCATAACCTTTTAAAGCACTGTTGTCCACTTTTATGAGGCAGTGATTGCTGTCTTCTTATAATGAGCTTAGTTTTTTCCGTCCTTGCTTATGATAAAATGCGCATTTTGACATGATTGTGGAAGTGGAATGTAGTAAATACTTATGTTCTTTTGTAATCTGCTGGTTAAGAAAATTAATCTGTACTTCAGTGTGTGTTTTCAGTTTGCTTTGAGCAACACGGGAAGTAATTTTCTCTATTGCAGCTTGATTCCCTCCTTAATTTGTTAAATGCATAATTTTCGTCTTGCATCCCATATCCATTGGTTTCAGCCTGCTTAGTTTTGGCGTATAATGAATAGTTATGAGCCCTGCAGCTTTACTGCATTAAGGCCTTCCTGACATGAAAATCACATGTTATTAGAGTACCATAGCTGCAACTAATGTTTAATCAAAAGTTTTATCACCTCTAGAAATAATGTACTAATTGATCCCTTGTACCTCATGTGGTTTTGTCTCCCTTTGGTCTGTCACAATGCCAGCAGCATTCAAAATGCCGTCTGTGTCAAGTGATTCCTTCTTATGGCTTCCATTGTTGGGTTGCACCATATCACCCCTACACTTCCTGTAGTGTATTGCAATCGTTTGGACTGCATTTACTTTGAAGTAAACAAACATTTTTTTTTTT
>JAILXH010177514.1:0-10952 GCA_023558415.1 Piaractus mesopotamicus
ACATGGTCTCCCCACGTTGCCTCTTCAGGCTGAGCCCGGCCGGGTTACGTGGGCTGCCCGGCCACCAGGCGCTCGCCGGGGTACGCTACCCCCAGGCCTGGCTCCAGGCAGGGTACACGATTGTCTGTGTCCATTTTTTTTCATAGAGGATTTTTGGATCGAGTTAGTCTGGGTCTTCACTCCAGACCTGTTCGCCCTGGGAGACCCTACCAGGAACATACTGCTCCCGACAGCTTAGCTCTGAAGATCCACACAAGCCCTTCCGCCTCGACAAGGCCCCGATCCAGGAAGGGTGAAGCGCAGGTGATAAACCTTTTATTGGACTCAGAAGTATCAACGTACGAGTCTGATAGGGAATCTGTGAGAAGTACGATCACACTCACAGATTCTGATGCATGCTGTCAGGTCACTTCCACAAAGAGAATGTATCATTATTTCAGATGAGAAAGATGCCACAATTTGACCGTCACAACAAATACCAAGCATTGTTGTATGCAACTAATCAAAGGTTAGCGCATACAGAGGTGAATGTGATGGGGGAAGGTTGGTCTCGCATTATAGTCCAATTTCTAACTGTGAAGATTGGAGTGATTTGTCACCAGTCCGGTATGATTTTAGAGGAACTATGATATTTGCCTTATTTAATAAGGACGTTGTTTCTTATTTTGATGACAGGATACAGAGTGTTGGCTTTGAAGATGTTGTGACAGGTGGTGAAGAAAACTTTGCGTCTCTATGCACGGAGAACCCAGTCAATTTGCTTAATCTCCACCATGGGGGCAGTCGTGGGCTGGAGGTTACAGAACCTGCCTTGTGACCGGAAGGTCACTGGTTTGATCCCCTGAGCTGACAGGACATGACTGAAGTGCCCAAAAACGTGATTCTAAGGAAGTGGTCGACCTGGTGAGGCTGGAAGAGTTCATCGCCCACATACCCGAGGAAACGGCAGCGTGGGTACAGTGCCATCAACCGGAATCGCTGGACGAGGCCACCAAGCTGGCAGAGGCGCACATGGCAGCAGAATCAGGGGCAGGAACCCCCACCCAACCTCTCCCTGGCCCTGCTCCAAAGGAAAAGGTCCCAAACCCTTTTCCTGCAACCCCCCCCTTTGTACCTAGGATATGACGCGGGAAACACAAACAACAGAGGTTTTAACCAAGCTGTTGGTACCGAAAAGCCGTAGGAAATTGTTATTCCATGCGGCTCTTGGAATAACCCCATGGCAGGTCATCTGGGTCAAGAAAAGACACTTAATTGTCTAACACAGGTGGTGTGCGTCATGCCGCGAATGTCAGCTGGTGAATCCCCCGGCCATCCCAAAAGGGCCTTTGCGCCCCCTTCCATTAGTCAAGGTCCCCTTCATAAGAACTGTCATGGACCTTGTCAGAACATTGGATCAAATTTTAGTAGATTATGCAATACAGTACCCAGAGGCGGTGCCTCTTTGCAACATATCAGCATGTACGGTTGAAGAGGGACTCTTCAAAGTGATCTCTAGAGTCGGGATCTGGAAAGAGATCCTGACTGATCAGGGCACCATGTTTGTTACTCACTTTACACGAACTATACGAATTGTTGGGCATTAAATCGATTCATACCAGTGTTTACCACCCCCAAACGGATGGACTGGTCAAACACTTTAACTAAACCGTCAAAAATATGATTCAGAAGTTTGTTCACGATAATGCTAAAAATTGGGATAAGTGGCTAGAACCCTTGTTGTTGTAAACATCATTAAAGTCATTAAAGAATATTGGGAGGAGGAACCTTCAAACAGTAAGAATGAAATCCAAAACGTTCTTGAGCTGAGAGCAAAACTCCAAACACTGGGGCACTTAACTCAGGAGAATTTACTCCAGGCTCAAGAACGTCAGAGCCATGTCTACAACAGGGGCACTCAGCTGTGTACGTTTTCACCTGGAGACAAATGCTTGTTTTACACCCCACATCTAACTCCATATTGCTCGCCAAGTGGCAGGGACCCTTTGAAGTCACACCGAGAGTAGAAGAAGTTGACTGTGAGGTCAAATGGACCGGCAGAGTCGGGGCACTTTAGATATACCACCTCAATCTCCTTAAACCCTGGAGGGAGGCAGTTCCTGTTTCTCTGGTGACGGTAGTTCCTGAGAGAGCTGGGGACCCGTCCCAGAAAGCTGAGGTGGCCAAGTTACAAGTGGAGTTTTCTGACATGTTTTCGCCGTACTGACCTCATGGAACACCACATTGAAACTCCTCCTGGCGTGGTTGTACGCAGCCGGCCTTATCACTTGCCTGAACACAAAAAAAGGGGGTTCAGGATGAAATTAAGGCTATGCTCGATATGGGGTAATCGAAGAGTCCCACAGTGATTGGAGCAGCCCTGTGGTGTTTTTACCCAAGCCCAATGGGACTGTTTGTTTCTGTGTGGACTATGGAAAAGTTAATGCAATTTTCAAATTTGATGCATGTTCTATTGTACGTATTGATGAACTGCTTGATCAGTTAGGTGCTGCTCATTTTCACTCAACACTGGATTTGACCAAGGGCTACCGGCAGATCCACTTGACTCCAGTATCCCAAGAAAAAACAGCTTTCTCTACACCGTTTGGGTTACACCAATTCGTCGCTCTCCCTTTCGGGTTATTCGGAGCCCCGGCGATGTTTCAGCAGCTCAGGAACAGAGTTCTCCACCCACACTGTGCTTATGTTGCTGCCTATTTAGATGACAATCATGTATAGAAACGATTGGCAGCGACACATCCAACATTTGAGGGCTGTTCTGAGGTCGCTGAGATGGGCTGGGTTTACGCCCAACCCAAAGAAGTGTGTGATTGGGCGGGTGGAGGTACGGGCTTCCACTTGGGTCACAGACAGGCGTGTCCCCAAATTAATAAGATGGCAACAACTGTGGCCTGTCCAAGACCCAAGACCAAAAAGGAGGTGAGACAGTTCCTGGGGGTGGCTGGCTATTATCATAGATTCATACCTAATTATTCGGATGTCACCAGCCTGCTGACTGATCTCATTAAAAAGGGAGCACCAGATCCGGTCCAGTGGATGAAGCAGTGTCAACAGGCTTTAAACCGTGTTAAAGCAGCTCTCTGTGGGGGCCGCTGTTGCATCTGCCTGACTTTGCTCTCCCTTTTGTCTTGCAGACTGATGCGTCGGACAGAGGGCTGGGGGCCGTTTTGTCCCAGGTGGTGGAGGATCGCCCAGTGCTGTACATAAGTCGTAAAGTATAGCACTATTGAAAAAGAATGTCTGGCAGTCAAATGGGTGGTCCTCATCCTCCGTTATTACCTATTGAGGCGCCCTTTCACCCTCTGTTCTGACCACATGAGTGTATGTGGAGAAGGGGGCGTGGCCGAGCGCCACATGCAGGACATAGAGCCAGTCGGGCTGAACCAGCAGGCTAAGTAGCTGATGATATTCACCTGTGCCTCGTTTCTACTAGCCTACTTATAGCCATCTCTTTTCTCAGTAGGTGGCAGAGCCCAGAGAGAGAAGGAGACCGGTGGAGACGTGAGCAGAGCAGAGCTGAGCTGAGCTGAGCTGAGCTAAGCTAAGCTAAGAAAGAAAGGAAAAGACTGAAAAGTCCCGGCAAGCATCTTGTCGTATTTTCTGTGTGATGAAAAGCCGAGTGGTTTTTGTGTTGTGAATAAATAAACATAACCCTCCGTCTCCACACCTGCTCCGGGTGTCCTCACTCCTCCCACCCTTAAAGGTTGTGTGATCAACTAAATAAATCAGTGCAGCAGTGAATTTTCATTTATTCGGCATTCCTTGGGAAAGCAGTTTAAAGCTCTGCGTTGTGTGCATTCAGAGTAGCACCTTATAAATGATCCTTGGTGGTCTGTTTTTACCTGCTGAAGTGCTGAAAGACTGTGGCTGTGTGTGAATGATAAGCCTCAAGGTTGTTTCCATAAAGCACAAGCAGACCAAGGCCACTTTGTTTTCACAATACACAAATCAAAAAAGTTAAACTGAAAGAGAACCAACTGCAAATAACATCAGTTCTTTCAGAGCAGCGTCCTCTGATAAATCTAACCTTTCAGGCGGGGAGAGGAACTACCTGATCTGCCTGCTGCTCTCCTATTGGCCACACTGAAACGACTGGCCGAAGTGCATCAAACAAACCGTGGTGGGTTCCGTTTTCGGCTGTGCTTCTCACTGAGCTCCACCTGGCAAAAATCCGTGTTTGAAAGAGCAGCGGTGAATTTTCATTTTGAGTGAAAGCAGTTTAAAGCTCTGTGTTGCATGCACTCACAGCATGAGCCTTCAACACGGTAAAATCATGCAGGCTTTCGCATCCTATTGCTTTAATAGTGCTGCTGTCTTGTCGCAAATCACAGACAGGCTTCATCCTGAGTAGAACCTTATAAAAAATCTTTGGTGGTCTGTTTCTACCTGCTGAAGCCTCGAGGTCTTCAATATAAAGCAAAGCAAAAGTGGACTGGAGCTGTTTTGTTGTCACAATGCACAAATCAAACAAACCACAAAACAGACTACAAACAAATTGAACTGAGACCACGTTGAGAGGTGGTCTCAGTTTGGTTTGTTTTTGGGGCTTTTTAAGGATCTGTAATTACTGTGATGTATTTGTCAGGAGCTACTGAATTGAATGAAATTCAGCCACCCATAGTTTTTTCCTCTCTGATCTTGGAACCCTCAACAGCAACACACTGCATTCACCTCAGAACACCACAAAGGATCCTAGATTGCATCATCCAACTCCATCTCCACCATCTGACCAGCCTTTCGTTCTGAATCTAGCTCTTCCATATCTCACTCTTCTCTCATACATCCACACCAAGTTTTCCACCTAAGTTGTCAGTATCTTCTGCAGGCCAGGGACTTCCAGACCATGGTCACCACATACTTGACACTGGGTTGACAGAACTGGCACTTATCAAGTGAGACTTTAAGTCCAGCTTCCACCAGTCTGTCCAGAACTTTGAGGAGCCACTCTTCAGGCTCTTCCAAGGTCTTTCCAAAAACATTAAGGTTGTCTATATATACCAGAACTTGGAGCAGGTTTATATCACCAACCACCATCTCTTTAAGCCATTGGAATGTTGTGGGAGCAGCCATAACCCCTTGTGACATTCTCTCCAATTGGTAAAAACCAAGTGGACAGAAGAAGGTGTTTTTTCCCTTGTTTTCATCGGCTACAGAGATTTGATAATACCAGCTCCTCAGATCAAACACTGTAAACCACTTGCTGCCAATCAGGCAATCCAAAGCGTCATCAACACGTGGTGTGGTGTACTGATCCGGCACCGTTCTGCTATTCAACGTGCGTTAGTCAATGCACATGTAGACGCTTCTGTTCTTTTTCCTTCCAACAATGATCGGTGACACATATGGACTACAAATTATTTTATGATTCCAGCTACAAGGAGGTCCTGAATGTGTTGTCATACATCATCAATATCTGCTGGGGCCAACCACCTTAAACGCTCACGAAATGGGCAAGGGCCGTTCAACGGAATGCAATGCTCTACGTATTTCGTCAGCCCAACATCCCACTCCTCTAAAGAAAACAATTGGGTTTTTTGAGAAAGTTTCTGCTTGGGCCTCTTCTTCCAGCACTCTGAAATAGGTGAACTGGCAAACTGGAAACACTCAGGGTTGATTTTAGCAGAGGTGGTCAATGTTAAGGCTGGAATAACAGTATTGGCAGGATTTAACTGCCCCACTACAGTTCCTGCTGGTACGAGCACATCCTTTAAAGACCCATTCTCAAGGATAACCTTAAAGTCAATGACGACTATGGCTGATGTTGGGACTACCATGGGCTGGAGCAGAAGGCCTTGAGGAAGCATACGTAAGTCATGGGCTTCAACCATTAGAACACCTTTGTGGGGAGATTGGGTAATGTTCACACAACATTGTACGCAGTCTCTGCTACAAGGAGGAATGCAGAGTGGTTCAGGGCCAGCCTAGATAACCTGACCCACCGCCTCGTCCTGAACCCTATATGCAAAGCCTTGTGGTGTCTCTGCAGCTTGAGGGAGTGTTTTGCTCATCCCCAAGGCAGGGATATGTCTACTCCATGAGTCTCCTCACAGAGTTGGGCCAAGCACTGAAATAGATGGCCGTTTGTTCCAAGTATTACCAGTGTCTGGTCAGGGCTCCTCTGACCAGGGCAGACCAACGCCAGCACAGAAATAGTTTCTTGTACTCCATCTAGCTCTTTGGGGAATTGCACATCCACCACAACATACCCCTTATACAGATAGCTTGACTCGCTATGGCCCCATATGGCAAGGCCAGTCACTTGTTGGACAGGAACATCAGATAAATGCTGTTGATGCCACTCTTTGAAAATAACAATGACCTGCAAACCACTATCTAGAAGGGCACTGCAAGGTTTACCATTAATCTCTATTTGCACAATGGACGATGGGCCTAGTAATCCATCAGGGACAGCTCTTGGCATCACTATTTCTGTCTGACTCTGGCAGACTGAGGTATCAGCTTTATCATTTTTACAATTTTAAGCTTGCATAAGGAAGTGATCAATTTTTTAATTAGTTTCTCCTCACTCTCTGCCGCATGACATTTTGACACAATGTGACCATCCTCCTGCACCTGTAGCAGAAAAAATCACCTAAGATATTATGCTGCTGCCTCTTTTCTGCTGATGAACAGCTGGCAGAGGTGACCAACCATACAACCACAGGTGACACTCTGTTGCAACTGCTTAACTTGTTTTCTTAGAGCTGCTAACTCTGAAGCACTTTTGGTACCTGGAGCTGCTTGGTGATCAGGCGTTACAAACTCTCCTTCCTTGTAGGTGCTCTGCCACAAGTGGGATGTGAGCTCAGTTAGCTGGGCCTTTAAATTCTTGATCTCTGCTTTAAGGCTTTGCATTACTAACTGACCAGAATCAGCAATTTTCACAGTTTGTACTGGCTGCACTGCAGTGTTTACTTGGCTTGGCAAAGGCACATATTCTTCCTTGACTCAAATTTTACCGAGAAGTTCCAGGAAACTTGAAGGGATGTTCTTCCATTCTCTTTATCTCAGCTGGACTAGAAGGCGGCCTGAAGCTACAGCTCCCCTGAGGTGTTGCTCTATATGCATTCAATCCACCCCTTTAGATTACCTTTGTCAGTGACCTTTTTAATCGCCTTAAGACGTCAGATCATTTTTCCCCAGATTTCTGTTGGAGCAGTCTGAGGGAAAAATATAAATCTTCTCCTGATTTATTGATCCCAAATTGAATATCTAATGTATCAACATAAGCTTTGGCTAGCTTCAAACTCATCAGACCTTATAGACTTCATTACTTCAAACACAGGCCCTTTAACGCTTTCCATAATTTGTTGCTTTTTCTCTAAATTTGGAATAACCCTCAAGTGAAGTAGCCCTGTTTATTAGATCCAAACAAATAAGAGCTTATGTGCAACCTAAGTTGGGAATTAATACCTCATCCCAGCGGTGCCTCCATTTATGTAGCGCTGCTACACCACGTTATGATTTGTCATGCATCCCTCCCACTGTGAAACATCCATGATCATATCACTGATGACACTCCACAGTGCTCCAATCTTCACTCACAGTCACCTGAATATTAATCTCTGTCACCTGTTTCTCTTGTCATGTGATCTATTAGAGTTAGTATAAAGCCCAGACTTTTAGCTTAGGTACTGTGCGGGGTATTGCTTCTACTTGCGAAGTATTGCTTCTACTGAGCATATTGTCTGATTGCCTTTTTGTCTGCTACAATCTTGCCTTGGACTCTTTGACTTTGCTTTTTGCCTTTTGCCCTTTCGATCTGGTTGCCTGGTTGTTATGTTTGTCTTTCTGTGGTTTTTGGCCTGTCAGGATTTGACCCTTGCCTGTTCAACAACACTTTATAATAAAGCCTCATGTTTCACTTTTTACCGCGAGCGTCTGACTGGGTCAGCTATGTTACAGAATACCTCGCCTACAATGTAGATGGTGGGCCATGAGGCTTTCCAGAAGGCTATTGCCAATCAAGGTACAAGTTCAGTTTTCTCTGTCAGCAAGGCAGATAAGTTTGATGGCAACCCTGAGAAATGCAGAGGATTTTTGTTATAATGCTAGATTTTTTTTAAATAACTCTCCCCCAAGCTCTGATCGGGCAAAGATTTCTTTCTCAACATCCCATCTTTGTGACAGAGCATCAGAAATGCCTACCACTACATGGCCAAAGCTTCAGACTTTAACATATGAACAATTTTTGAAGGAATTCTGCAAGTTTTTGATCATCCTCATTAAGGTAAAGTCAGTAATGAACTTTTGACCAAGCTTCACCAAGATAAAAATTCAGTTTCAGATTACTCCTTGGAATTTCATACCCTGGCAGCTGAACAGAATTAAATTACTTTTGTCTGTAAAAAAATAAAGTACCTGAGGAACTGATGCAGTGCGATACTTCCTGCCTCTTACCCAAGGAGAGGCTTTGTCGAGTTCAAGGAGGATTGTGCTTCTACTGTGGCAGCATGGGTCATGTATGTGAATGTCGAGCACGTCCACCTAGACCTCTGGCACCGACCCCTGGAAAGCATGTGAAAATTATTCCATGCGCTAGTGTGGTGAGTGTTCCCACAAAGGGGTTTCAGAATCTTTTCTCATGTCTGTAACTATTTACCGCCAAGAATCCTCCTCTGTCGTTTCAACCCTGATCAATTCCGAAGAATAAGGAAACATGCTGAACTTGTGGACCAACTGCAAATTCCAGTGATGCTTCTGAAGACCCCTCTGCATGTTGCTACTCTAAATGGAGAAATTGTAGGAACAGGATTCATCACTAGGGATAACTGAATTAATTAAACTAAGCATTAGTGCCCTACATAGCGAACAGATTTCCTTTTTAGTCATAGACTCATCTGAGTTTTACATAATTTTAGGGCTCCCTTGGTTAGAACTACATAATCCACACATCTCCTGGGCAACTTGTGAAATAACCACATGGTCTGAGTACTGCCATCTAACTTGCATTACTTATCCTGCCATTCCTGTTCAGTCCACTTTGATTGAGAGCCTTGATATTGACATTATCTGTAAAATACCTGTTGAGTATTCTGATCTCCTGGAAGATTTTGGTAAGGGTAGCGCCACAAAACTACCTCCTCACCGTCCATATGATTGAGCGATAGACCTCCTTGAGAATGCCACCTTACCTAAGTCACGAGTTTATCTCTTAACACAGGAGGAGGAGAGCACTATGAACACCTACATAGAGGAGGCTTTGGAGCAATGGTTCATCAGAACTTCTACTTCTCTGGCAGCTTCAGGGTTTTTCTTTGTTAAGAGGAAGGATGGTGGCCTTCGCCCTTGCACAGATTACCATGGTTTAAATCAAATAACTAAGAAGTATCCATAACCACTTCCCCTTATTCCAGTGGCATTAGAGCAATTGCGAGGAGCTCAGTACTTTACCAAATTGGATTTGCGTAGTGCCTATAACTTTGTGAGAATTAGAGAGGTGACAAATATAAGACCACATTCATCACCACCCCAGTTTCTGAGGCATCCCCCTCTACAATGAACGGTTTAGAAGGATCAGGGTGTTTCAGAGCAGGAATGTATGTGAAAGCCCTTTTCAGCGCTTCAAATGCCTCCTCAGCTTGAGGATTCCAGGTAAGTTTTCTCAGAGACCCCTTCAATCGAGCTGTCAAAGGAGCTGCTGAAGTTTTGAATAAAACATCTATACAATTAGCAAAGCCCAAGAAACGCTGGAGCTCTTTCACATGTAACGTCCCTGATACCCAGTTTTATATACTAGGTGGGCATTGGGTTCGTTAGTAGTTTAACTAATAAAACTCTTAATTTGGCTTCCTGTATATTGCAGCTTAACCCTCAACCAAGTCTTTAACCTTAAATGTGTAGGAATACTGTGGATTGGGTTTCTTGTCAGCTATTACTTGTGGTAAATAGAAATGTGAACAATAACAGTAATACACAAATATTAGCACCAATAAACAACCGTCTGAAATCAACTGTTTAGTAGAAAACGTTAGAAGATTTTACTTAAGGGCTACTTTCAACTCTCAACATCAAAATCCATTAAATGTTTGGTTCTCGATTTTAGCTTAGGTAACTTCACTAGATCTTAAAATCATTTCAAAGCAACATCAAGCTTTTACATTCACTTTCTTGAAAACTACTGTTATACTAATCTAGTATGGGCCCTTTAATATGTCTAACCACACTCAGAGACCATATAAATGACTTAGCTGTAAAGTCCAACTGTATTAATTGCTCTGAATCACAGCATTATCACACTCTACCTTGCTTTTTGACGGTAACCAGCTAGGCTAGCCAGTTTGGCGAATGCAACGCCCCAAGCTTCGATTAAAAGTTCGTCGCTAGAGTGAGCATACAGTCCAAATATTGGTTACCACTTGAGGAAAGAAATTGTAAGCTAGATATCACACGAAAGGCTAGCTTTTTTTCTCTCAAACGTTCTGCTGCGTTTTTCTCTTCTCTCTCCACCCGTTTTCATGTGTTGTCTTTTTTTTTTCTGGATGACGCTGCCGATTTCTGATTAGCTATCGCTACTGGACCAATAGAACTGAGATAAGCTGTTTAAACTTGTAATTTATTGATTTAGTCTCCCCATTTGTGACTTTTTAAAATTTTCATATTAAACTGATCTATAGTTCTACCTTTTTTTTTCTTTCTTTAATTTTTATCATTAGTCATGTCGCAAAGTATGTTGTTAATGAAAGCTTAAAACACAGAAGGAGTGTTCGACAGACCAAACGGCCTGAACAAATACTCGTAGTGCTCCCTAGTGGTGATGAATTCGGTCTTATTTTTTAGCAAGGTTACAATAAGATTAATTTGAAATTATTATATGCGTTAATATAATACTTATAATTAATTTAATGCATCTATAGCATACTTATCTCTAGAAGTCAACTGTTAATCTTATGACTTCTGATTTGTTACTGGACAGCTGTTTGTCTGTGGTGAATGGATCTGTGTTTACTACA
>JAILXH010177525.1:0-24801 GCA_023558415.1 Piaractus mesopotamicus
TTCCGATTGAGGTGTTTACATGGACGTATTCTATTCCGATTGAGCTACTAGTCGGATTATTAACGGATTATTAGGCCGCATGTAAACGTGGCTAATGATTCTAAAGCTATGTGGCTTGATGATCATTAACCAAAGTCAGGTTTGGAACTTCACTTCTCTGCCTGATGAGCACTGTGTGTTTTTTTGAGAGACAGTGGTGTAGTGATGGCATTGTAAATATGGCAGCAAATAAAAATTTTTTTTGCTATTGTAAGCTTTTATTTTCTGGCAGTAATCAGACTTTGAATCTGTGTGTGAGATATTGAATTACAGCCTGTTGTGTTTGCTGTGACTTTTTCTGCTTCAGCTTTGTGCTCTATATTTTTCACACAATGCACACATGAAAAGTTTACCTTGAAGCAATTTAAATTTGGTCTATTTCAAAATTCATGAGGTCCATTGTACTATCACCCTCTACAGGGCTGGCACGCTCATTTTAGCATTAGCATTTTTGCGTTCTCGTAAGGAGGGAGAGATTTTCGAAAAAGCTGTTGGTGTGGATGAAGATTTTTCGAAAAATAGAAAGAAAACAAAACTTAGCTTTTACAAATATCTGTGTTGACGAGGCCTAATGTTATATGTGTTTCTTGGATCTGTGAATCTTTTGATTCTTCCAACACCCACAGACCTCTGAAATTTGGTCCAGATGTTCACAGCATACAATAATGTTAGTGATTGGTTAGAAAGCTCTTCTGGGGAGGTGTCTGGAGCGGCGCCATGTGAGGACGCACTTTTACTGAGCTCCTCATTAGACCTGGGATTTCATATGGAAGCAGCTATTTAACGTCAGTTTTATTAATTACTGATAAGGCAAGTTAAGACCAAGTGCTAGGTTTGATATCTTGACTTTACATTGGTAAGAAATATTCTTGTGTTCAAGAAAACTCTTGAACAATGCTTGACACGTGCTAACTCCAGAGCTAACCCAGATGCTAATGCTGCACTTGACGCTATCCACCAAACCATTGCTGAGCTGAGGACTAAACTAAACTAAAGCAGAGGCACAATCTGCTGAAATTTGGAACCAGGTCGACCAGCTCAAAGCAGAAATTTAACTTGCAAACGATAATGCAAATTCCAAAAGCAAGGCTCTGGACAAACGGGTGGTCGTCCTTGAGTCCTCAGCCGACAACCACTCCGATCTAATTGCGGCGAGACATGGCTGATGTGCAGAGAGAACTCGCCACATCAGAAAGCACAAAACGAGGATCTGGAAGCACGGTCGCACCGTTGCAAGCTATGTATTATCGGGATAAAGGAGAGGTGAGAGGACGGAAAGCACCCGACTGACCTTATATCTCAGTGCCCGAAGGAGACGCTCAGCCTCGATAAGCTCCCTTTAGTCGATCAGGCACACCGTACACTGCATGAGAGGCCAGGCAACAATGATCCACCAAGAGCCTCTGGCATCAGATGTTACTCTTTTCAGGGGAAGGAGGCAATTCTAAGAAAAGCCAGGCAAATGAAACAATTGACCACCCGGGACGGCGATAAAATCCGCGTCCAACCGGATTACACTCGGGCAGCTGCCAAGCAGAGGGCTAAGTTTAGCGAGGTGCGGGGCTTGCTGAGGACCTGGGAGGGGATTTGCTATGGCCTGTGGTACCCATCAGAGCAGCGAATAACAATGCCAGATGTACACGCTTTAAGGATCCCAAACAGGCCACGGACTTTATTATGATGAAACTGAAATGCAAAGCATGACAATGCACTTTCTGTGAGGTTCTACATCCATATGGTGGTATGTTGGACTAACATCACTTGGACTGCTACTCTTATAGCCCATCTCAGATGGGTTAAAGACTTGGCTTAAGTTTGTTTTTATTTTTCCCAGCTTCCAGCAAAAGGGTAAATATATTTATTTTTTTTCATTTTGGGTGGGCAGAGTTGTGTTGAGATATAGTTGGTTGGTTATTTGTGTCTGATGTTAATAGTATCCATGGTTATTACGCATATAATGTAGCCGACATTACCCACATGAAGTGGGTCGTAACTTAGGCCCTAGTCTGGAAATTTGAAGAGTATATTATATGTTTGGTTTTGGTTAAGCTTAGCTGCAACATTTCATTCTGATATTCATTTAGTTCTAGTGAGGTCTCACAAGGTAAGCTTTGATAAGTTAAGCGACAGTGCGTGTTTGGGGGTTTATACCGTGTCTCTTTTGGGGAAACTTAGTCGTTTATTGCTAAATGTCAGGGCACAGCCATTCTCATTCATAGAGGTGTGGTAATTTCTGAAAAGAATGGTCATTTTATTATTGTTCAAGGACATCTGTTTAGTTTACCAGCGGTACTTGCATGCATTTATGCCCTCAGTTGGGACAATGCAAAATTTTTCAGCAATTTTTTTCTCTACTTCCAAAGTTAAACAATCACCAACTAATTCTTGGGGGAGACTTGAACCGTGTTTTAAGCCCCACTCCGGACCGCTCCAAAGTCACACCTAGAACACTAAGTAAATCAATTCAGTGTCAGTAAATTCTCCAGGCGTACGGGGTGGTTGACGCATGGAGGTGTAGAAATCCAGTGGCTAGACAGTGTTCTCTTTCCTGCAGCACACCAGTCAGACTCCAGGATAGCCTGTTCTCTGCTAGATAAGAGACTTCTTCCCCTGCTGAGGTCTAGCGAATATGGGGGCATTATTGTCTCTGACTATAGCCCAATGACAAAGGCACTTTGCTTGGTATATATGCTTTGGTTGAATGATGAGCTTCCACAAAGTACCTGACGACTTAATCCACATCTTCAGATGAGGATTTTGTTAGCTTCTTATCGACTCAAATTGACTTCTTTCTAGAAATGAATAATTCGCCAGATATGAGCCATTGTAACCTCTGGGATGCAGTGAAAGCCTATCTGCGTGGACAGATAATATTCTATAATGCCAGTATGAACAAAAGACGGCTTGCACGCCTTAATGAACTGATCTCTTTGACTAATGATGTTGATTATAGGCACTTAGCAGCTCCCTCTGCTGACCTGTTAAGGGAGAGAATAGCTTAGCTGATGGATTTTGACACTCTTTTGACTGGGTAGGCTGAGGAGCTTCATCTCAAATCTTGTCAAGAGTTCTATAAGCATGGGGAACGAGCTGCCACCAGTTAAGACAATCTGCAGAGGCTGGGTTTATAGCGGAGATTGACACTACAGATGGAATAACTACTTATTAAAAAAGGCATTAATAATCAATTTAGGCGATTTTATGAGGACCTCTACACTACTAAAAAATTGCACAGATGGCTCAGTTCATCAATGGTCTTGAGATGCTCACCATAGGCCCACAAGATAAGACAGATCTTGATAGTGGCATCTCAACATCTGAAACTGATCAGGCAATTAAAAAGACAAAGAGCAGTTAAGCTCCAGAGCCAGATGGTTTCCCTATTAAGTTTTCTCAGGTAAACTGACCCCCCTTCTAAAGGACAGGGATGCTGAGGCACTGGGGTTACAATGACTCAGATCATAATTTCAGTCCTTCTCAAAAAAGAAAAAGACCCTCTGAAGTGTGAGTCATATTGGCCTGTGAGCTTACTCTGCTGCGACTATACAATTTTAACTAAGGTTCTAGCTAGTAGACCGGAGTCGGTTATGCATACAGTAATACACCCAGACCAGACTGGCTCTATCATGGGGCGGCGGCATTTTAGTAAAGCAATGTTCTCTTCTGTCCTGAAGGTCCACCTACAGCAGAGGTTCTGCTTTCTTTAGATGTACACAAAGCATTTGATTGCATCAAATATGAAGATCTTTTCGCCACTTTGGAGAGGTTCGGTTTTGGACCCACTTTTCGTTCTTGGATAAGGTTCTTATATGCTACACCCCAGCCCTCTGGACCAACAAGATTATTTCTCATTATTTTCCTGTATGTAGAGGGACAAGACAGGGCTGTCCCTTGAGCCCTCACTTATTTAACCTCGCCATCAAACCACTGGTGGCGGCGCTAAGGGGTGCCAGAGAACTCATGGGTTCTGATACGGAGGGTCAAACTCACAAACTATCTTTATATGCAGACAACCTTATACTTTATCTGTCTAACCCCAACATCTCTATTCCTAAGGCATTACAAATGATTTCTAACTTTGGCAAGATTGCAGGACATAAAATCAATCTTACTAAGAGTTTGCTCCTCCCTGTCAACGACCAGGCCAGAGAGATGCCATTTGAGTCACATCCATTGAAAGAAACCTGTGAAACTTTTATATATCTTGGAGTATCACTAACTCACAGACAAAGTGATCTATTTAAACATAACTTTAAATCAGTCCTGGAGAAGGCCAAACAGGACCTTGTCAGTTGGTCAGCACTTCCTATATCACTAGCAGTCAAGATGACAATTATGCCCAGGTTTTTATTCCCGTTTCAAACAGTGCCTGTTTTATCCCAATGTCCTTTTTAAGGAGCTAGATAAGTCCATATCTGCTTTTATCTGGAATAGGACTATCCCACAAATAAGAAAGACCTTGAGAGACAGAAAGAAGATGGAGGCTTAGCACTCCCAATTTTCCTACAGCATTGCTGGGAGGCTAATATTCATAAACTAATATATTGGATCTCTGCGTCCTCTGAAGGAGGTGGGTTGGTGTGGGCAGAAATGAAACAACATTCCACAAACTCTGTGTCCTTACCTTCTAGTATGTGCCCCATTACCACTCAGTAAGCAGTCCCTCAAAAATAACCCCATTGTGAGCAGCTCATTTTGAATATGGTCCCAGTTTAGGACTCATTTTAAGCTCAGACAGGCTTTGCCCTTTCTTCCAATTGTTGTGAATGCGATTTTCTCACCCTCACTCATGGATGCAGCATTCAAGTTATGGTACAATAGTGGTTTGAAATGGGTAAAAGATCTTTTTAAGGATGGCGTGTTCATGTCTTTTGAGCAGTCAGGGAGTGAGCACAATATCTTCACTGTTTTTTTTTTTTTGTTTTTTTGTTTTTTTTTAGGTATTTGCAGATATGTGCCTTTGTTAGGAAGCTTTTCTTTTCCATTACTCTCGTCAAATAGTTGGATAGATGAGTGGTTAGATGGAGAAGCGAGTCAAAAGGGAGCTGTGAGTAGATTGTATCATGCTATTCAAATGACTGTTTCCCTATTACTTAACCATATTAGGACGGCATGGAAGGAGGACTTTGGCTATGAGATCTCAGATGACGCCTGGCTGTTGGCAATAAAGAGAATACATTCAAGTTCTATTTGTAACAGACACGGTTTGCTTCAATTTAAAATGTTTCATAGGCTTCATCTTTCCAAGAGCAGGCTTGCCAAGATACTGGGACGTAGATCCAACTTGCTCCTGATGCCATCAGGCCCCAGCCACCCTGTATCATATGTTCTGGTCATGCCCACTGTTGGTGCAATTTTGGTCCTTCGTTTTTGGGACATTTTCCTATATTTGCAACAAGGAGATCAGTCCTGGTCCTGAAATTGCCATCTCTGGTGTGGCCCCCTGCGAGGCGGCAGTGTCAACTGCCCATTCAGATGCCATAGCTTTTGCATCTTTATTGGCTTGATGCCTTATTTTATTTAATTGGAAATTAGCTACCCCTCCTATGCAAGGGCAATGTATGGGGGATGTGGTGGCGTATTGAAAGCTCAAGAAACTGAAATACTCAACCAGGGGATTCACCCAAAGGTTTTATAAGGTTTGGCAGACATTTTTGGACTACTTTAACTTTACATTCCCTGCTCGAGAAACTGAAATATAGAGCTATGTTTATATTTTTTTAATTACTGACTCTCTGTAATAGATGTAATAACTTTTGGTTTGTTTGCAGTCTTGTTTATTATATGTATTGTATGTTTTTTGTATTTAAAAGCCAATAAATATTTGAATAATAATAGGAAGATCTTCTGCTATATCGATACAGTTGCAGTATCTACAAGTTTCTACGCAAATATGTCCACAGAAGAATAAACCAACCCTTAAACCACCTGATGTCCCTACCTGGTCCTGTTGATGGCCACCAGCTTGTCGATGGCTTGAGCTGTGATGAGTGAGCGAGCGTTCTCTGAGCTGTCCGTCACAATCTCGTGGATAGTGTTGAGGATGGCCACCACTGTGTCCTCCTCCAGGTTCTTGGCTGGTCGCTGCTGCCCGCTCGGCAGGTTGCTGACCAAGTCTCTCATCGCATAGCTCCCTGTGGCAGAAAACACAGATGAGTGAGATACACTATACACTGGTGACTATGTTAGCAGCAATTGTGATTACAGAAATGCTGCAGGAAATTGAGAAGCCTTTTCTTTATAATTATATCATCTTCTCTTACTCTATAAATGATGTCTTAACAAGTGTGAATATCTTATATCAGGGCTAGAAATCTGACATTCACCCCTCATGAGGTTATCACAATTAGAACTTTGAAGATTATTCAGCCTATTAAATATTTTAGTTATTTGAAAATATCAAGTAATATTCTCACTATGCTGCCCATTAACATTGATATTGCTTCCCTCAAGCACTTATTTCTTAGATGTAAGTTTGACTCTTGAACAAAAGCAATGAAATGCTTTACTGAGGACATTGCTGAATATTCTTTAAATAAAATACTTCAACACTGAATTATTTGGGCTAAAAGCTCTGCTCTGCACTCACATGCTGATGAGAGTGCCTTCCCTCAAGGCCAACTGGACATTAAGGGGCCAACTCTTGTTTATTTCAGGACTAGGAGGTATGGACAAAGAACTTAAAACTTTGTTTTTCCATATCATTCAACATAATATATATTTCCTAAGGCTCAGTTTTAAGTCAAAGTATTTTGAACATTCTGGTATAATATAGACTTACAACGATGTTTCTCAACAAAATAGAACATAAAATAGCTATAAAATAACAAATAACCCCTGGTTTGTGCTGTTGTGAGTGAATGGCTAGACTTCTTATCTAGAGAGTAAAGTTTAATCCTTTGCTATTAATACCTGATGGGGAAAAGAACAGCTCTATCATTTTGTTAAAAGAACCACCAGTACTGGGAAAAAAGCTGTAGTTTATTTGATGAAGCGTGTAATGAAGGCTGAAATCTGTAGGGCTTGGTGGGCTTCTCACCTATGAGGTCCTTGTTGCGGCAGTCGATGGACAGGTTGCGCAGGGCGATGGCCACAGCCCGCACCACCTTGTCCGAGTCAGAGCGAAGCAGCTCCACTAGAATGGGAAGGCCCTTCTCCTTTCTCACGGTTGCTCGGATGTAGTTGGACCACTGCGGAGGAGAAAACAGAGAAACAGAAAGGTTCTTTACTGATACATCACTGTCAGACCAATTGGATCATATAACCAAAGTGGCAAAACCAAAACACACCCCGATTTGGGTGTAAACACACACAAAAAAAAAGCAGTAACACTTTATAACTTCATCATTACTTAAAAGCTTGTTAATAATTAAATAATTGACACACTGCATTAATAAATGCTTTCATTTGAATTATTAACCATTTCTTTGTGCCACAAACAATTAATAATTATTTCTGAAATATAGGAACCTGATTGTTAGTTAATAATTAAGTAGCTTTTTTATACATACAGTCATATGTATAAGTTTGGGTGCACTCAGTCAAATTCCATTTTTTGTTGACTTTTTAAGTGATAGTAACACCCGTTCTACTGAGGACACACTTCTGCATATTTTATTAATGCAAATTTTTATATTTTAATGCTTTCTTTGCTGTATTTAACAAAAAATAAAACATAAAATATGGCCTGTACAAAAGTTATGCCATTTTGTTGTGCCAATTTGTAGAAGTGTTGGTCCGAGTTGAGTCAGGTCTCAAATTTAGCAGCATCAGTTGGGCCGAGTTGGGTCAAGTCTCAAATTTAGCAGTGTCAGTTGGACAAGGTTGGGTCGGGTCTCAAATTTAGGATTACCAGTTGGGCAAGGCTAGATCTCGCATTTAGTATTACCGCTCGGGCCAGGTCGGTTCTCAAATTTAGAAGTGTTGGGCCGAGTTGGGTGAGGTCTCAAATTTAGCAGCATCAGTTGGGCCGAGTTGGGTAAGATCTCAAATTTAGCAGTGTCAGTCGGACAAGGTTGGGTTGGGTCTCAAAATTAGTATCACCAGTTGGGCCAGGTTGGGTCTCACATTCAGTATTACCAGGCGGACCAGGTCGGATCTCAATTTTAGTATTACCAGTTGGGCCAGGTCGGGTCTCAAATTTAGTATTACCACTCAGGCCAGGTCGGGTCTCAATTTTAATATTACCAGTTGGGCCAAGTCGGGTTTCAAATTTAGTATTACCAGGCGGGCCAGGTCGGATATCAAATTTAACAGTGTCAGTTGGGCCAAGTCAGTTTTCACATTTAGCAGCACCAGTCGGGCAGAGGTGGGTCAGGTCTCAAATTTAGTGGCACCATTCGGACAGGGTCCGGTCAGGTCTCAAATTTAGCAGTGTCAGTTGGACTGGATCAGGTCTCTAATTTAGCGGTGCCAGTTGGGCCAAGGTGGGTCAGTTCTCTAATTTAGCACCGCCAGTCAGGCAATGTTGGGTTGGGTATCAAAATTAGTAGTACCATTCAGGCCAGGTTGGGCCAGGTCTCAAATTTCGCAGAACCAGTCGGGCCAGGTTAGGGCAGTTCTCAAATTCAGCAAAACCTGTTGGGCCGGGCAGGGACTCAAATTTAACAGTATCAGTCGGACTGGGTTCAGCCCGGGCCTCAAAGCCATGGGTACGGGTCAGGTTCGGGCCTCAGTTCCATGCTCGTGCAGATCTCTAGGTAGTAAGATCAAGTTTGCAAGGCGCTTAGGGTCTGACTCTATCTAATCTCTATCTAATGTTTTTATGTACTTGATGGACATTACAAAGTCCTCACAACTAGATATATTCCATTTCTCCACTCTCTTTCACTCCAGAAGCCATTAAACTAAAAATGTTATTGTTATTAAACAGCACCTTGTCTAATTCTCTTTGATACATGAAACCTCTGTTCTCTCTCCGAGATGAAAAAAACTTGTCTCCACAACCAGCTCTGTGGCCTTGAGATATAATTATAAAGCTGCAATGTCCTACTGTGAGCACCAGGGGGAGGTGACGAGCTTCCGAAAGTGTAATCTCCAACCGCAGCAGGGATGAAAGCACATTTACAAAGAAAAGAGAAGAAAAACAGTCCAAAATCCTCTTATGGAGCTACGTATGGGCCCCAGACGCAGGGGGTTGTGGGTGTTAGAGGATTGGGGTCCCCGAATGTGGCCCACACACAGACAGCATTGGCGCGTAACGCGCTCAGAGAGGGCGGGAAAGACACAGGAGCGGGCAGGAAGCTGTCCGCAGAGCTGCATAAGAGTGAAATGATTGGATTTGCTGCTGGAACGTGTTTGATATTCCTGTATTTCAGAGCACTCATCGGCCTGCTTAAGATAATACAAATAAGCTGTGAGCTCTGAGGAGCAAAGATAGAGCGAGGCTTATTGAAACATGCTAATTTCAATGTAATATAGGTGTAGTGTTTCCTCTCTACCACACAGGGGTGACAGACCAGTCCTCAATGGCAGGTTCCCACTCTGCCTTGCAACCTAGCCTAGTACATCTATGTTTTTAATGTCCAATGTGACTATTGCACCTATATAAGCTTGCTGGACATCCCATAGCAAAGCCACAGACATTAATATGCAGTTGCCCCCTTTGTGGCTGTAACATCCTATACTCTTCTTGGAAGGTTTTCCATAAGATTCTGGATCTGTGTGTCTGTGGGAATTTGAGCCCATTCAGTCAAAGGAGCATTTGTGAGGTCAGGCACTGATGTTGGACGAGAAGGCCTTGCTTGCAACCGACGTTCCAATTCATCCCAAAAGTGTTCAGTGGGGTTTTGTCTTTATGGAGCATGCTTTGTGTACAGCGACACAGTCATGTGGGAAACAGGAAAGGGCCTTCCCCAAATCCAAACTGACACCACACAAGTTATAATTGTCCAAAATCTTATTGCACATTGTAGCGCTGGCAGTACCCTTCATTGCAACATATATGTCTGTGTGTAAAAGAGACGGTATCATGCTGTGAACTTGGCTGATTGCTGCACATGAGATTGGATGCTAAGGTGCATGTGTTATGATAGCACTGCCGCTGGCCAAGAAATGCTGTGCGTATGTGCAGTGCTCACGGTCCACTGTCCAGCGCTGAGATTCTGCAGCGCTCCAGCTGCTGCCTCCAGGGTGTTGTAATTCTGACTCTCCGTCAGCAGGGACAGATAGAGACGCACCACCTCCGGCTGATACAGCAACTCATAGCCTGCAGAAAACAAGAAAAAGAAATTGAGAAGGAATAACAACACACACACACAAATACCCTAACACCGGAGTGGATACGCTGCACGAACACAAGGCTACACAAACTCTCAAAATGACAGAGGTAAATGCAAAGGGAGGAAAAAAAAAATAACGATTTGCATTACAGCTCGCTCCCGGCGCATCCCGTCTGCTGCGCGCTAAATAATTAGACTTCAAACTCTGCTTGATTACCGTGTCGCAAGAGGGAGAGAGAGAGAGAGAGAGGAAACAATGTTCACAGCTAGCGCAGTGAAGAAAGGCCGTAATGGTTTAATGAAGGCTGTGTCACTGTCTGCCTGTGTCGCTGATCACCGTCAGCTCAATCAAGGCTTTTTTTCTCAACAGGACCCTTCCTTTTTTCTTTCTTTCCTTTTCATTTACACCCAATTTTCCCTCCAATGTAGTCATGGCTAATTCCACCACTAGTTGGGTCCCCCCCCATCACACCACACTACCAAGCTGGGAGAGTGAAAGCCGGCCCAGGCTTCCTCCAAGACACGTGAAGCTCCACTACCTCTTTTTAACCTCCGCTAATGCAACGTCATTGTACAGCTCAACACGCTTGGAGGAGAACAATACCTGCTAATTCTGTATGGCTGTGGCATCACCAGGGATTGAATTAGCTTTCAGCATTTTTGCGCAGCATTGCGTGCCTTACCTGCATTCACACCGGCAGCGATGCAACACGACAAAGCGGCTGGAGGTCATTCCTTTTCAGTGAGAACTGACGATTTCCGGCGCAAGCGTTGGTGACGAGAAGTGGGCGGAGTCAGCAACGCGACAAAGTTGAGTGGAGTTTAACTTTATGTAAATAAGGAGCGAAGCGATGTCGCGATTACCAATAGGAATTGAGAACTGAGCCAGTAGTACGCGCTTTATCTCCGCCACTATTTAACAGTACGCTTTGTTTTTGGTAGGTGGAATAATGGCGGTGGTGCTTTTGCCGCAAATAGACAATAATCGCAAAGACCAAATAGCGTTTTCCTCGCGAACTGACTGCGCAGACACAGGGATTAAATAAAAATCAGCACACAAGCGATTTCTCAGCAGAATTGCTTATTTTTAGCGGGAACGCTTCCGATATTTGTTTGCCGTCAGTGAAGCCATGGCAACCAGCGGTCCGCTTGAGTTCGGAAACGACCACAGGCGATGAGCGACCAGCGATTTGGGCGAAAAGTTGCTGCTGGCGTGAACACGGTTAGCCTCATCAAACTGACGGAATTTTGTATCCTTTTTGTGTTTTCACTCATCAACGGTTTCTCACTACAATACCCAGCATGGATTGGGCAAATACATCATAGAACCATTGGGAATCACCAGGGAAACAAAGAAAACTGCTTTTTGAACGATGTACAGCCAATCAGAACAGAGCACATTTACATGTAGCAGTCTTAAAGGCACAGTGACAAAACAAACAGCCTGTTTATTCTAAGAGATAAAGAGAGGCTGGATGTAAAAATGAACTACAACTGTTTGTGGTGCACAAATAATCATAAGAGGTGGAGAAAAATAAAGTACAAGGCCCACGTCGGATATATAAAGAACCCCAGATGGTCCATGTTTTTGCTCCATCTGTGTCGATATGTGCACTACATGTTGGGTTTGATCACGGTCCATTGTGTAGGCTACTGCACACCGAACTCTTTGCATTAAACATCTCTTTTTCATACAGTAACAGGTCAAAATGTGTATTAAATACATAAACAAGCATAACTTGACTCTCAGCAGCTCTTTAGCTTAATATGACATGCCAAACAGAGGAACTTCAATGTTTCTTATATGAGAAAAACGTATTTAGTAGTGTTTATTATTGGAGAGGGTTGTACGTTGTGCTATAATTATTCAGAACATGGTAACCCCAAGACGCCCCCTTGGAAACTGCGCCTATGGAAAGCAGTGGTGGGGTTGATGTGGGTTTCAGCTGCAGCAGACGGCAAAAAACACAGAAAAATGTTGTTGGTTATCCTCTCTCTGTGTCAGCGGTTTCTAAGGAGACAAGGTGAGGCGGTCAGACAAGGTCATGATTAACACGGACCGCTGCCTCCGACTGGCACTGATGTATGGCTGCACACGAGGGGACCGTGAGTGCGCGTTTGTCAGGGTTGCAAAAAAAATCTAATAAATAAATAAATAAATAAAGAAGTCAAGGGCTCGGATGGCTGTCAATACAGCAATTCCCTGAGCTTTGCGTAGCACAAGCACATAACTCTGCTAGACTCTTTAATAACACATTTATACATCTGACAGTGGAGAAAACCAATCAATCAATATCATTCGCTATCAAATGTACTACATTCCGCCTTTGCTTCACGCAAAATGTGATTTTTTATATTTTCTGTGCAATTAAATGGTTAGGATATAAACAAAGTCATTCAGAGTTGTCCAATGTGAAATTTTTCAGCCAAAAAATGGTCAGAAATAGGACTTTCGGCTTTGAAAACAGAAAAAACGGATAAGATTTTGACAAAAAACAATTAAACATGCCTATAAAACAGTTATAATGAAAATGACATAATAATTAAAAACGCTAAATAAACAGCTAAACCAATATGTTTGAACAGTTTGAGCGGCAGCGGATCAACAGAGAAAATGTCGGCCACTTCAACTCTTTTCAGGGTTTCTACGAGGGACATGACACAAGAGATTTATAAGCACTGCTCATGCATGTGTCTGATCCACTCGTACCAGTGCAACACACGCCGTCACACCACCACCACAGCATCAGTGTCACTGCAGTGCTGAGAACGATCCCCCACAGCAAGGCGAAACAGAGACTGCAAAACTTGTTTATGATTGTATATGTGGATAGGTGGCTTACGCTGCAAGCAAATGTGACAGTGAATGAAAAAGCCAACAGAAAGAAACCTGAAACACAAAGCTTGCCTTCTTCCCTCTCAGAACCCACAGAGTTATTATGTGATTAGATTTCAGATGCAGCAGCTAAGAGGGGATATCGAACAGTCACGACTCTCGAGGTAACACACACCACTCGCTCTGTCTCTGAGGAGAATCCATTTGTGGACATAGTATCTCGCTCCCTCTCTCTCAACACAGAGTCATCACTTTAACATGCATTAATCACCATCAAGGCCTGAGAGCAAGAATCGCTAATCCCTTAAAGCAGAGCAGGTGTCATATTGTTGCATTAGGCTTAAGCATTACGCCGAGTTATAAATACTATATATATCCTAAGGCTCACGGTTGGATCCTGCTGGCTCATAGTCTCCATTTCCCGGCTAAACGAAGACAGGCTCCTGTAAAATATTCAGGTCAGCCTGTCAAATGTGTTCCACAAAGTTAACCTTTGCCCATGCCAACATCATGTCAAAAGAAGAGGTGAGCAAAAAATCTAATTCAATCACTTTCTGCACAGCTTTGTGTTGATATTCAATCCTGAATGAATTCCTTCTATACTAACAAATATTGAATAATTGCGTGTCATTCAGCACCTAATTTCAATACCTAAGTAGCCTTATCAGCATCAGTGAGCCAATAAGCATGCTTGGGCTAAAATCTCAACTGCTGATTGTCTGTATAAATTAGAGCTTTCATCGGGCCTTAAACTGTTGGTCTGAACTGTTCCGTCAGAACACCACCCGTACCGCATCTCTTTTTGAGTCTGAAACTGACCCTAGTATGACAAAATTCTGTCCAAAACTGACCCAACCTGAACCACTCAAGTTTTGAGTCTGAAACTGACCCAAGTACAACAAAATTTTGTCTGAACTCGACCCAAACTACATCACCATGTTTTGAGTCTAAACCTGACCTGAGCCCAACAAAGTTCTGTCCCAATCGAACTGAGTCGAACCACGTGAAGTTTTGAGTCTGGGCTCGACCCACGACATCATGTTTCGAACATTAAATTGACCCGAGCCTAATAAAATTCTGCCCAAAATTGACCCAACTCGAACCACAAGTTTTGAGTGTGAAACTGACCTGAACCAGTCCAAATCTGTCCAAGTCCGAACCACATCATCATGGTTTGTGTCCGAACAGACCAGAATACAACCGAATTACGTCCGAACCCGACCCGAACCACATCATGAAGTTTTGATTCCAAACCCAACCTGAGCCCAACAAATTTGTCAGAACCCAACCTGACCAGAACCATATCATTATGTTTTCCATCTGAAACTGACCCAAGGTATAATAAAATTCTATCTGAACCCATCCTGACCTACCAAACCCTAGAAAGTTTTGAGGTCGAAACTGACCCCAGGGTAACAAAGCTCTGTCTCAAACTGACCTGAATCGGCCCATCACCCACAGTGCAGACTAAAACCTAAGGACAGAGCCAGTTATTGAGTAGGGGGACAATAACAGCATCATTACCCAATATATAAATAAATAAGAAAACAACGTAAGACAATATGCTATAACAAAATGATCAGCTGTTCAAAATTAACTTCAAATTCTGCTTTAACAAATGTATGTTTATATACTATATCTATTCAATCTACTCTCTGGTTGAGAGTAAAATGGATGAGCTTGTCCAGAAAAGGGTGCCAGTTTGTTTATTTCTATTTAGTTCTTAATTTTGTCTGTATTCACTTTGTTGATTCTGCCACTTGGCTGATTTGATGGACGTTTTCATTTGCCTGACCAGACCATGATTAGCACACTGAGCTTGACTATATGTCCTGAAATGTTCTTGCAAATTGGTAGTATTACCGCCAGCAGTCATGGTCTAGTGTTTCCCCATGTTTGTTTGGTTGGAATCCTAAATATTGCCAAACTGGCGCATTATAAATTGGTAAGTAACATTAGAAGCTAGCCTAGATGGTAATTACATGGTAATTACATTAGCATCAGGGAAATTGCAAGCCAAGACTCTGTAGCGGTACAAGTGGTACTTTTTAGCTGAATTTGGATTAGGATGATGCAGATGATAATAGTTTGTCTAAATGTACATTACAGTCCCATGCTTGATTCTAAGTATTTCGGCCAGCCCTAGGAATTGTTGAGTATTCCTTTCAAAAGAAGAATGACTGATGTGTGGTGGTTTTGGAACAGGCTAGAATTAGTGATCATTTAGTGAAGGAACGGTGCCGTGCTTAGCCACGCACTAACTTGAGGTATGCAGGCCTGCAGTGGACGCTAGCTTGTGGTAGCCATATAGGCATAAGAGTAGCAGTAGTGGGCCTTTTTATGTGCGTGACGAGGCTAAATACGCACCTCATGAAGAACGGCTTCCAGGATGTGGTGAAAGTCCTTTTTTTTTTACGTTTCAGCCTGTTGAAGTGTGTGTGTTACTGTGTCATCTTTCTTTTTTGGTGTTTGCACACACAGTCATCACCCTTTAAGCCTCTTTTAGCTCATCACCCTCCGTAACGAGCTGGAAGCCATCTCTAGAAGCTAGAAAGGAAGCATACAGCGGGGTAGAACAAAGCAAAAGTGTGTGCGTGTGTGCATTCGTCTGTGCGCTCGCTCTTTTGTTATGCTAAATCTGGGGCTTTTTAAAAAGAGTTCTGCGGCTTACAGCACGGGATAGCTGAGTATCACTCAGCCACAGAGAAGGAGGATCCTCCGTGCTTAGCAACAGCAACTTTCTTCTCAGCCTCTTTCATGACGGGGCCAAGGCACTGAAACGAACCAGATTGTGGCTAAGACGTTTGTCGGCAAGCTCGGCTTTCTAACCAGATCATTTGTGTAATCAGCAAATTAGAGAGCATGAGTCTTGGAGGAAGGCTGTTGACAGTTTACTAAAGACAGACTGCTTGATTTATGCCTGGTGTCTACCGGAGGGGACATTACATGTTCGATTAACTACCAACATTATTAGGAACTCAGGGTAAAAATAAACAATCACTTTTTGACTTATAAAGGCCAATTTTGTGAGAAAAAAAAAAAAATCACTTTAGGCCTTCTGGAAGTCCTGACTATATCACTAACTAACCAGGTTTCAGTCAGTTGTTTGATATAGAAAACAGCAGCAGCTCTATGGTAGGACTTATTACTGAGTCACTGTAAATTGTAACATTGAAAAGAAAATATATGTTAATGTCTGTTAAAAGTGTCAAATAAAACATACAGTATGTCTTTTTCAAGCTTTAAATGTCTCTGTTTAGTCTATAACAGCCAATATGTTCATGCTACTAACATACTATTAGAAATCCAATAGGGTTGCTAGTAGAAATTAGCATTATCGTTTAAGTGTATTTTCTCACTTACTGACCACAGCTTGACATTCTTACTTCTGACACTGAAGGAAAAGACTTCATTACAGTTTGGTGATTTCCCTCCTCAAACACACTTACTAAAGCCAGAAATTAACTGCTGAGTTGAATCAGGCATCTTTCAGTGGGGGGGTCGCCAAACTGTGCTGCAATCTGTCCTTCCAGGAATTTGGTGAACCCCTGCTCTAGGGTCTTGGCTTCATCCAACAGTTGCAATGCTGCAAATCCCGAGCTATGCTCTCGGGTTGGTAGCCAAAAAGATCTTCCAATCTCCTAAAATGAGCTAAAATAGAAATTCCCTTTGTACCCAAGATTAATCAACTCCCCAAGGTCCTTTCGGACTCCGCTACCTGATTGTATTCCACTGATAATGGTCCACCGAAGTTGATTTCCACTCCCTGTCCATTGATCTTATTCCACTGATAACTATCCACTGCGTTTGGTTTGCGCTTTCCGATCACTCCACACATTTGTTTTATTATGCCTCAAATGCTGCCCCATTGCTTTGATCCCATATTCTTCCAGATATCCGAAGTGTTGTAATCTAGTGAGTTGATGTCTGCTGAGGCAGGATGCAGTCAGTCGGTGCGTACCGGCAGACAGGGGCACTGGGCTGTGTAATTCATTCCACCTCACTAGCGTGTGTGTGCTAGCCGCCGGCTTGTTAGGAGGCAACAGTGGATCATTATGAATAATTGGCAAATGACCTTCTGTCTCCGAGCCAAGGACACACCCAGATTACTGCTACACACTTACAAGTACACAAGTATCAGTCTGTCAGTGTGTGCTTCTAATGCAATCCGAAAGTGCCCCCCAGTTCACATGGGAGCACATACACATACATAGAAAAGAAACGATGAGCTGCATTTAACACAAGGTGCTGCAGAAGGTTTGGAAGCATCCCAACAACAAGCGGACATACACAGTCACCCCACAGGCTCTTCAAGCTAATTAGTGTAATTAGCTATCCTGAGAGTTTCTGATGCAGAGAGCAAGGGAACGCTACAGAGGCAAATACCCCAGCACAGTCCGTTTGAGGCACTACAGCTAGGCTGTATTCAAATGCAAAACTCTCTCTGGCTTTCTACAGACTCATTCTGTTACAGCCAGGTATTTCAAAGTCATGTCCTGGCGGGCCAAAGCTCCAGGTACAATGTGTATCTTCTGTTCTTTGGCACACCAAGCTCAAGAAGAGCACTGTAATGAGCTGAGGCAGACAGTACTACATGGCAAAGTACTACAACACCCCCTGGTTTCGATTACCCTAGGGTGTACCAATAGGGCTTACACGTGGTTGTGAGCTAAGTCAGTCGTAACTTTCAGGGTCCAACTTTAAGATCAATGCACCAAACGGTCGTAAGCTGAGAAAGTTTCGCTAAGGCCGGGTATAACTTTTACGCCTATCTGAAAGCAGGCGGAAAGTTAAATTCTAGTCCTTTTCTAGGCTACTATAATCACTTTTAACAAGTTCTGCACCAGTTAGAGACTTCCCCTGTTGCAGCTTGAATCTCTAACAGGCACTGTGTGCAGCAGTGAGCTAGCAGTGTAGCAAGTGTTTACAACAGGAGCAGACTGCAGAGGCATTCCTTCAGAGCTAATGTCCACGGTTTTTCTGCTTTTGTTATTTTGCTAGAATCAGTTAGCATGTTGCCAGTAATAGGTACATGCACAATGGTTTTGCTTAGCAACCCAGGTTGCTTAGAAACCATCACTGTTACACATTTTCACGTGAACACGCACCATTAAGGCTGGTTTTACTTGTACCTAGGTGTAACTTTGGTTGATGCAACAGTTGGAAAGTCCTCTCACTAGTCTTGTCTACTACTAACTTGGCAGTTAATATAATCTTAGTCAAGCTCTGTTGGTGCATCTGGACCCCAAAGAGTCACTAGAAGGTAGCTGACAGGATCAAACTTTGCGATAATTTAATATGTACCAATATTATTGTATCTTTCTTTTTAGCATGCCACATGATTTTGATTTCATTGCTTTGCTTTTATTCCCACAATCATTGTAAACTATGAACATATAATAGAAAACACTGCACTTCACTATACATTACCGTCAAGGAAAAATAATTGTCACATGTGGTACTCCTTAACTGAATTTAGATCATGATAACATTAATCCTGCAGACAATCATCATTTGTCTAAATTTACAATATCGTCCAAGCTTACTGGAAGAAAAGCCACCACCGAGTGAGTTCAGAATGTATTTGTGAATTGTCTGAAGAGCTGATTTAGGCAAGTTAGAACAAGAAAACACACACACAAAAAAGTACAGTTTCTGAGGTGCCTGGGATTGGGATCAAGCTCTGGGCTGCAGTATTAAATACAGGTTAATAGAAAGTAAAGATGACAGATTAAGGGATGCCAAGCACTGAGAGGCTCATCAATTAGCAACCAGCCTAATTGGGTTCAAACGTCTTCCTTATTGGCTGCAATTAGGGACGTGTTGAGATTTGACAGGAAGTCAAATGGTGATGAATCAACAGGCACTTTTCAGTGGACACATCAAGTGCATAGTCCCTGCTTCTCTCTACTCACTGTTCCTCCTACACATACACCATGAAGTTTCCGTCTACAAGCCCATTAAAGATTATTAAAGGCTTCAACCATTGATTTACTGCCCAAGAGAACAACTATATTATTATGATCCCTAGACGTAAAATCCATTCCGCGTTTTTTGCTGCTACTTTGTCCGTGTTGCAGCACAGACACACACAACCAAACAGAGATACTCAGGGCTGTCCAACATGACCCAGATGTATATCCGAACCAGCCCAACAATCCAGACTTTGTGGAAGATTTGTTTAACTTGTGTAACTTTAGTTTTTCACTGTAGTGTCCGGATGGTTTAGCTTGTAAAACTTTTGTCTTGGCTGTAACTTCAAGCTTAAAAAGCCCATTTGTATTTTTTAAGATGCGATAAAGTCTTGAAAAATCAGGAAGATCTGAAGGCTCTTAAAAGGAAAGTTAATGAACAGAGTGAAAAGATGGGGCTTCAGCATAATATACAGAAAACAAAGGTTCTGACAATGGGAATGACCGCTAACTTTATCGTTGATGGTGAAGAAGTAGAAGTAGTGGAAAGCTTTGGCCTACTTCAGGGGTGTCCAATCTTATCCGCAACAGGTCGGTGTGGCTGCAGGTTTACATGCCAAATGAGCTTGAGCTCACCTGATTCCACTTGTTCAATCAGTTGGTCTCCGTCTTCAGCAATTGATCACGTATGCTCCTGCACTGTTGGAATGAAAACCTACAACCACACTGGCCTTTTTGCGGGTAAGTCTGGACACCCCTGGCCTACTTGGATCAATTATTAACAACAATGAATCCAGCAGTCAAGAAATACGACACGGATTGGCACTCGGCAGAGTGAGGATGAAGTCAAAATGTGATGGTGAGTCTCTACAAAGATCAGAACTGTCCAGGCTGTGGTCTTTTTTGCTGTTCTTTATGGATGTGAAAGCTCTACATTAACAAAGGGTAACAGGAAAAACATTGATGCCTTTGAACGGGTGCTGACTTTTGAGAGACCTTTGAATGCCAAAGAAAGAAATGGAAGCCTTCAAGCCTTATCTCTCACTCAATGCACAGATAACCAAACTCAAGCTTTCTTATTCTGATTATATATTGAGAAGAACAAATTCATTAGAAAAGACCGTTATCCTTAGAACAGTTCAAGGTAAAAGGAAGAGGGCGGCCAGCAATAAGAAGCCTGAAGACCTAAACAGAAGACAGGACATTCTGGAGAAACACTATCCATATGGTTGCCAGGAGTCAGGATCGACATGACGGCACTAAATAATAATAACAACTGTAAGTTCAGTTAGCCTCTTTCCTTTGAGATTTTGCTTATTTACCCATTATAAGGCTTTGTTGTTTGGTCTGTTGGCAGTCCACTCTCGCATTCATGTTACGACCTACCCTAGATGGGTTGTAACAGAATTTGGGGGCTCGTCCGGGATTTGAACCCTGGATCTTTCACATCTGAAGCCAGAATCGTTCCCCTTGAGCAAGTGTGTTAATGGACAACTGCAACATATCCATATAACAAATTGGAGAGCTGGATATTTCTCTATGCTGAGGTTAAGAGAGTGTTATATGTCTCCATGTCATATTTGGTACCATCTCCACTGAAACGAACGTTGTAACAAAAGAAATCTTGAGATCAGCATTTCTCAAATTGCACCATGATCAGAGTCTGATTGAAAGTGCTCATTAATGGTGAAAATAGGAAGAAAATGAAAAGATTGCGCCGGCTTTTTAACTGTGAAGAAACCTTGAAATCTTTTTAATATCTCAAGTGCCTTTGGAGCATCATCTCAATAGAGTCAGCAAAAGAATGAGACAGGCGGTCAAGGCCATTAAAGCACAGCAGGGAAAGTGTGTGTCCATCTCTAGAGCTCAGCTCTGTGACAGTCTGTGTGTGTGTGTGTGTGTGTGTGTCAGACGCTGGACCTCGATGTGACAGGAAGTCTCAAAGCCAGTGGGTCGTCTTTGTTTCAGAGAGTCAAAGGCACCAGGTCGTATCAACAGGCAGGAGGCTGGCCGTCCAGGGAGAGGAAGTTACAGACTCAAAGAGAAGACTGACATAAAAACAAAAGTGTCTTTCTGTTTGCTGTCTCTGATCGAGCTTTCTAAACCCACTGCAGGTTATTGGACAGAACAGAGTGTTGGTGTAAGGACAGTGCCCATCTCTCGCGGTACTGTGCAGCATCTAGGCAACAGCTGCTTTGCAACCCATAACCGCCAACGGTCAAACAGAAGAGCACGCTCCCAATTCTCCACAACAATTAATGGATGTTAATTAATGGATATACCCCACCGATTAGCACTGTGCAAACTGCATGCCTATATCATCAACACTTGCCTCAAACCATGTCAAGTTAAGTCATCTCATATGGACTTGCTTGCGGTTTCTGACGCTGTTTGACGTACTGTTCCCCATCAAAATGGACAAAAGGATGATGCATAGCTAAAAACAATAATAGCAGCTAATCTCAAGTTTAAAACTCTCACAGCTTTGGTGCCAAAGTAAAGAAGCAAAACCTGAACTGAAGTCTGAGCCCTTGAACTGAACTCTCGCTATAAAGGCTGACGTTGTGCAGTACTGCACATGTCAAACCTGCTTTCGGGAGTGAAAGTTTTTTCTTCTTTTCTTCCTGCAATTGTTTTCTCTGTCTCATCTATCTGAAGTCAGTCATTAGACACACTCCTCCTTCATGCGTATTTTAGTATGTCTCTATATAAACATCAATATGTTACCCCATGAGATTCTCCTATATTCCTTATGCTCTATAACTTAACTGGCTCTAGTTTGAGCAGAATGTGTTTGTTCGTATGTCTCCACATTGGAACAGGTGTACAGAAGAAAAGGTTGTTTATATAAGGTGGAGTCCATAAAGTTAAACTTTAGCACCAAAGTTTTTGAGTTTTTGAGACAGCTTTTAGCTTTCATCTAGCCTTGAAGTGCTCGGTTTACAAACACTAAGCTGTGTCCTGGAGTTTTAGTGGAGAAAGTCCATTAACAGGGTAATTTAGGTCATTTATTTGGTCAAAAGGCTGGCCTCTATAATCACAGGAAAACACCTGGTCAAAATCCCAAGCAAATGCAAGCTGATAGTAATGCTAAACACTTTGTCAAACAAAATTGCTTCCTGAGGAAGCTTGTTTCTTTAGTTTTGCACTGGGGCTAAAAGGCAAATATAGCTAACAAGTAATGGAAGTTTATAGCCCACCAGTTAGCACTGTGCAAACTACATGTCTAACAGAGGCCGAATGCATAGAGAACAGTATGTAAAACAGTGTCTATAATGGCTTTTCAAATTTATCTCTGACAAAGATTTAAAATAGCTTAAATTAGGGGTGCAGCTTAAATCCGGTGTCATATTTTCATTAAGTAACATAAGCGAATTTGATAGGGCACCGTTTCTGTTCTTCTAGCTAATGATTATAGCTAGCTATCGAATGGATAGAGAACAGTATGTAAAACAGTGACAAATCACATCTGTTAAAGATTACTTTAAACTCTAATTAGGTTAAGTCTATCTTGAGCACACAATATTCAAGTACGATGTATGCCCAATGAATAACGGTCCAGTGAATAATAAATGAGTTTGTATTTAGCCCAAACTCTCCAATCTTGATGTAAGCTGAGCGGTCCGAATTTTTCGAAGTGCTTATGTAAACGTTACCCTCACCAATCACAAGGCTGACATGGCTTGTCTCGCCCTCACCGCTTTAACAAAAACACACATTTTCCACTGACTCTCTGTGTCTGAGGCAGAGTAACTCACTGCACAAAAGCTAGTAACCTAAGCAAAAGCTGACCTAAGAAACATAACTAGCCGGGACTGCTGAACTTACAGATGTCAATCGAGCATGCTCATTAGAATATTAGGACCACACTCGGACAGACAATCCTATCTTGTTTTCACTTAGGGGCATAGGAAAAATTATGTACGTCTGCTTTGTCATTAAAGAAATTCTTTAAGAGCAGATGTCGGCATGGAAGCGCGAGGGCTCAGCATGGCCGGACGGCTCGGCAGCCTTTTGCTGCTGCTGCGCACCAACTCAAAAAGGAAAGAAAGAGGTGGAGAAGGAGAGAGACGGAAAGAGACTATCATCCACTAACCCCCCTGAAAATAGCAGTCGAAATCACCAAGGCAACCATCGTCCAGTCGCGCTAACAAATTTGTTCATTGAAAGAGAGAGCAAGGGGGAGAGAGAGAGGAAGAGAGAGAGAGAGAGAGAGAGAGACAGACAGACAGACAGACACAGGAAGAGAAAGCAAGGTGTTGACAGTGTTTTATCTGCTAAGTTCTTTGTTCCAGGGAGCAGGAAGAATGACAGCCACAGGGTATGTAGGCTGTCAAATGGCATCATGGGAAGGCTCTGAGCTTGTACGCATGAGAAATGCTGGGATAGCAGGATTCTGTCACAAAATTCCCATTCCTGGCATCAAGGAACTTTCCAGCTCCGTCCCCTCATCATTTGGTTCACCTGTGTCTTGTTTAATTAGTCTGTTTGCGCACATATATGCCTCTTTGTTCTTTATGAAGCCTTACAGGTGGTAATCCTGGTAATCGTAAGCCTTGTAGCCCAGTTAAAGGGCTTGAATCTATTCTTTATTTTATTCCTGCATTGTTAAATAAATCATTACGATGTAAACAAAGTAATTGCAGAGTAGTTTGACATGATATTCTAGGGAAGTTTTTGAACTGCCAGGACTATTCTCAGCGGTGGTGACAGACTCTTTTCTCTACAATGAACAACTTCTGCAATTTTATGAATGCTTATTAATATCACAGTGCACATGGTGTCTGCTGCTGGATGGGGAGCAAAACTGTCCGGATAATGTTATGCGCTAAAAACACGACACCTGAAACAGGGCGTGCAGGAAGCGCGACGAGCAAATCGCCGCCGGAAGCGCAGGAGTGCCGGGATCTGACTGGGGCTCAGGGTAACGGAGGCGTTCTACATGCTGCTGCCACATCGAGGAGTTAGAGAGAGGAAGATGTCTGTGGGTGAAGTACAAACCCGCCTTAAGTCAAATATACCATCAAGTCAGCAACGTTTTCAAAGGGGAATGGTTCCAGGAAGGACGTGTGATGGCCTTAAAACTTTTAGCTAATCTGACAGGCCTGTCGCTGCGCAGCAAACTAAACACGGAGGAGTTTAAGCTGTGGGATCCACACTTATTCATACCGTATTGGAACCATCTGTAACAGGTTCTCGCAGGCCTTTAGTGGAGCGGGATGCTTCTTTTCGCCAAATCCCCCCCACACGTCGCTTCGTTTTTTTCCCCCTCTGAGCCTTTTGTTCCTCTCAGATTCCCTCTCTGTGCCTACGCTCTGCGCCTACCAGTGAAAAATGTAACACAAACTCAAAATTCAGTACTTTATCATTTGTTCTTTTGGTTGTTTAGAAGTGTAAACAATGTCTATAACGTCTTTTCACCAAAAAGTTTGAAATAGCTTAAGGGGCACAGCTTAAATCCGGTATCATATCTTCATTAAGTAACATTAGCGAATTTGCAGCGGTTTTGTTCTTGTAGCTAATGATTATAGGTAGCTATCTTAGCTAGCCAGTTATTATGGCCAGGTTAGCTAGCCAGCTAACACATTTGGTGTTTTATCATTTGTTCTTCTGGTTGCTTATATGTCTACAATGTCTTTTAACCAATTATCTCTGAAAAAGTTTTTTGTTGTGGCCAATGATTATAGGTAGCTACCTTAGCGAGCCAGCTATTATAACCAGGTTATCTAGCTACCACATTTGGTTTATCTAGGCAGGTAACTAGCTAGTTCACTAGCCAGCTTAGCTAGCTTGC